>PVKP010011158.1:0-62269 GCA_004027715.1 Plecturocebus donacophilus
TTAAAAAAAAAAAAAAAAAAAACTTCCCCTCTTTCTCCTTCTTTCGAAAAAAAAAAAAAAAATTCCAAACACGTTAGTAACCAATCCCAACATACTCAGTATTGAACAAGTAGAAAGTAAGAAGAATCTTATGAAAAATAAAACTGGATCATACCACACATCTTACATTAAAATGACTTTCAAATAAAAAAAAAAGAATTTTACAGTTTCAGGTTTTACATTTAAGTCTTTAGTCCATTTTGAATTTATTTTTGTATATGGTATAAGATAAAGGTCTAATTAATTTCATTCTCTTGCATGTGGATATCCAGTTTTTCCCAACATCATTTATTAAAGAGATTATTTTCCCCCCGTTGTGTGTTTCTCACACCCTATTGAAGAACAATTGACCATCAATTCATGGAATGATTTCTGGTTTATAAGTCTGTTTTTATTACTGTATCTTTGTGGTACACTTTGAAATCAGAAAGTATGATATCTTTAGGTTTGTTTTATTCTTTCTGAAGATTGAGTTGGCTATTCATGGTCTTTTGTAGTTTTGTAAGAATTTTAGTATCTTTTTTTCTATTTCTGTAAAAAAAAAAATGCCACTGGAATTTTGCTAAGGATTTTACTGAATCTATAAATAATTATGGGTAGGATGGAGATTTCAACAATATTAAATCTTCCAATCTGTTAACACAATATGTCTTTCTACTTGCTTGTGTTTTGTTAAGTTCTTTTTTGTCATCAAAGTTTTGAAGTTTTTAGTATATGAGTCTTTCACCCCTTTTTCAAAGTTTATTCCTAGTATTTTATTCTTTTAGGTGCCACAATAAATGAGATTGTACCTTATTCTGAGGTGATGGTATTAAGAGGTGGGGTCTTAGTGAGGGGATAAGATCATAAAGATGAAGCCGTTAAGAATGGGATTAGTGCCCTTATAAAAGAGACCTGAGAAAGCTTGTTTGCCCTTCCATCATGTAAGGATAGAGAAACTGCCATACATGAGAAGGCAGGACTTCACTAGACACTGACTTTGCTGGCACCTTGATCTTAGACTTTCCAGTCTTCAGGACTCTGAGAGAGAAATTTCTGCTGCATATAAACTACTCACCTTCTGGTGTTTTGTTATTGCAGTTCAAACAAACTAAGACAAAAATTATGCTATCTTTAAACAGGGAAAATTTTACTTCTTCCATTCTGGTTTGGGTATGTTTTATTTCTTTTTCTTGCCGAATAGCACTGGTTAGAATTTTCAGTACTATGGTGAATAGATGTGATGAGAATGGACATTCTTGCCTTGTTCCTGGTCTTAGATTATGAAGATTTGTTTTTTAACATCAAGTATAATTTTTGCCATGAGCTTTTCACAAATGGACTTTATTATGTTTAGGAAATTTCCTAGCTTGTTGAGAGTTTTTATTATGAAAGGGGTTTGAATAATTTTGTCAAGTGCTTTTTCTGCATTTATTTTGACAATTGTGTAATTTTAAAATTTTTTGTTATTATAGGGTGTCACATTAATTGATTTTCATATGTTGACCCAACCTTGACTCCCAGGGATAAATGCCATTTAGTTATTATGTATGATCGTCTTAATGTGCTCTTGGATTCACTTTTCAAGTATTTTGTTGAGGATTTTTGCATTTATATTAATTATGGATATTGGCTTTTAATTTTTTGTGTGCTTGTGGTGTTTTATCTGGCTTTGGTATCAGGATAATGCTGGCTTCATAAAATAAGTTTGGAAGTCCTCTCTCTTTCAGTTTTTTGGAAGAGTTTGTGAAGGATTGCTGTTAATTGTTCTTTGAATGTTTGGTAGAATTCAGCAGTGAAGCTGTCTCGTCATGGGCTTTTTTGGGAGATTTTTAATTACTGATTCAGTCTTTGTGCTAATTATAGATCTGTCCAGACTTTCTATTTCCTCATGATGTAATGTTTGTAGGATTTCTGTTTCTAAGAATTTATCTATTTCTTCCAGGTTTTTCAATTGATTGGTGTATAATGGTTTGTGGTAGTCTCTTATAATCCTTTTTATTTCTATGGCATCAGTTGTTAAGTTACCTTCTTTCATCTAGTTTTATTTATTTGAGTCTTCTTTCTAGTTTTCCTAGTCTAGCTAAGAGTTTATCAATTTTATTTATTTGTTCAAAAAACCCAACTCTTAGTTTCATTTTTTATTCTCAATTTTGCTTGTTTCTGGTTTAATCTTAATTATTTCCATTCTTCTGCTAACTTTGGATTTAAGTTTATGCTTCTTTTTCTAGTTCACTGAAGTTTAAAATTAAGTTATTTGAGACCTTTCCTTTTTTAATTGTATATATTATTGTTATAAACTTCCCTTTTATTAATATTTTTGCTGTATAGGGTTTGGTATGTTGTGTTTTCATTTGTGTTTATCTCAAGATATGTTCTATTTTTTCTCTTTGGCCAAATGGTTGTTCAAGAGTGTGTTATTTAATCTCTAAATATTTGTAGTTTTTCTAGTCTTCCTTTTGCTATTGATGTCTCATATCATTCCATTGTGATCAGAAAAGATACTTGGTATAATTTCAATATTCTTAAATTTGTTAAGAATTGTTTTGGGACTTAACATGTGATCTATCCTGGAGAAAGATCCATGTACACTTAGAAAGAATGCTTGTTGAGTGGAATATTCTGTGTATGTTTGTTCCATTTGGTCTATAGTGTTATTCAAGTCTTTTGATCTGTCTGGATTGTTAAACTATTAACTAAACTGGACTATTGAAGTCTCCTACTGTGATTGTATTGATTTGATTTCTCTTTTCAGTTTTGTCAATGTTTCCTTTATATGTTTAAGTGCTCTGATGTTGAGCGCATATATATGTGTTATAGTGTCTTGGTGAATTGATCCTTTTATTATTATATAATGACCTTCACTGTCTTGTAAGCTTTTTTGAATTAAAGTCTATTTTGTCTGATAAGTATAGCCATTTCTTCTCTCCTTTGGTCACAGTTTTTATGGAATGTCTTTTTCCATTCCTTCATTTTCAGCTTATGTGTGTTCTTAGAGCTAAAGTGAATTTCTTATGAATGACATAGAGTAAGATTTCCTTTTTATTCATTCAACCACATTGAACTGAGGATATTAATTCATTTACATTTAAAATAACTATTGATTGAAAAGAATTGACTTTAGCCATTTTCTAGGTCTTCTGTTAGCTTTGTAGTTCTTTTGTCTGTTTTCTCCCTCTTACCATTTTCATTTGTTTTTCATTGATTTTTTTTTTTTGTAGTGATATGCTTTGATTCCTTTCTTTTTTAAAAGAAACATTCATAGGTATTTTTTTCCTTTGGTTACCATGAGGCTTACATAAATTATCTCATAATTGTAGCAGTCTGTTTTCAGCCAATAACAAATTAAGTTAAATTACATACAAAAACTCCATACTTTAACTTCTCCTTTTCCAGTCTATGTATTGTTGTCACAATTTACCTCTATTCATATTGTATATCTTTAACATATTTTTTATTTATAGTTTTTATGATATAAAATTAGATACATGCTTTGATTTCCTGGCTCATAGCTTTTAAAACCTTTGAAATTTCCTAAACATCTTCTGTTAAAATATTTGCTTTTTTCCCCTTGGCTTCTTGTATTGCTCCAGAGTAATAAAGGTAAAAGAGGTGTTTTTGTTATTCATAAAAGGCCCTTTCCACCACAACTGAGTTTATGTTAATTGAGTGGGTTTTAGCCAGCACTTAGATAACTACAAGATGAGTGTTAGTTATCAGAGAAACCAATGTGAGTAGAGACTAGGAACTTTTATCTCCACTCCAACCTTTGAAAATGGAAGAGGAACTAGAGATTGACTTAATCACCAATAGCCAATGATTCAATCAATCATAACTACAAATTGAAGCCTCCATAATAACCTCAAAATATAGGATTCAGAGAGCTTCCTGGTTGGTGAACAAGAACACATTATGTGCCAGCAGCATGGCACACCCCAAAACTCCATGGGAACAGAAACTCCTGTGTTTGAGATCGTTCTAGACTTCACCCTATGTATTTCTTCATCTGGATGTTCATTTGTATTCTTTAATATATCTTTTGTAATAAACTAGTAATCTAGTAGTAAAAAAACTGTTTTCCTGAGTTTTGTGAGCTGTTTTAGCAAATCATCAAGTCTGAGAAGGGGGGTCATGGGAACCTCAGATTTGTAGTCAAGTCAGATAGAAGTATTCAGTTACCTGGAGAACCACCCTTATGATCTGCATTTGAAATGGGAAGGGAATAGGTAGTCTTGTGGGACTGAGCCCTTAGCCTGTGGGGTTTGTGCTAACTCCAGGCAGTTAATGTCAGAATTACTTGATTTGGGAAACCTACATCTGGTGTCAAAAGTGTCCTGTGTGAATAGTACAGTAGAATAGAGAGAAAATAGAAATTATCCTCTTCTGTTATTATTATTTTTGTCTTTTAACTCTATTTAGAATTAAAAATGACTTACCCACCACCATTAGAGTATCATAGTGTTCTGTATTTGTCTATATATTTACTTTTACCTGTGAGTTTTATACTTTCATATGTTTTTGTGTTGTTGCTTAGCATCCTTTTCTTTCAAATATAAGAATGCCTTATAGCACTTCTTGTAAGGCAGATTTAGTGATAATGATCCTCCTTTAGCTTTTGGTTGTCTGAGAAAGAGTTTATCTCTCCTTTATTATTGAAAAATAGTTTTGCTGGGTATAGTATTCGTGGTTAACAGTTGTAGTGTTTTTCTTTTTTCTTCTTTCAACACTTGGATTATATAATCTCATTTTCTTCTGGCTTTCAAGGTTTCTGATAAAAATCTGATATTCATCTGTGGTTTCCCTTGTCCATGACAAGTTGCTTGTGCTACTTTCAAAATTCTCTCTATCTTGGTTTTTGGTTTTTGATAATTTGATGATAACATGTCTTTTTTTTTTTTTTGACAGTTTTGCTCTGTCGCCCAGGCTGGAGTACAGTGGCATAATCTGGGCTCACTGCAACCTCTGCCTCCCAGGTTCAAGTGATTCTTCTGCCTCAGCCTCCTGAGTAGCTGGGATTACAGGTGCATGCCACCACGCCAGGCTAATTTTTGTATATTTAGTAGAGACAGGGTTTCAGCATCTTGGCCAGGCTAGTCTGGAACTTCTGATCTCGTGATCCACCCGTCTTGGCCTCCTAAAGTGCTGAGATTACAGACATGAGCCACTGTGCCTGGCTAATATGTCTTAATATGGATTTATTTATGTTTGTCTTATTTGGTGTCTCTTTGGCCTCTTGAATATAGAAATCCATTTTCTTCCCCAGATTTTGGCATTTGTCAGCCATTATTTCTTTAAATGAGTTCTCTGGTTCTTTCTTGCTCTCTCTCTACTTCTTGGACCCCATAATGTATATATTGAACTGCCTGATGGTGTCCCATAAGTTCCTTACATTTTCTTTACTTTTTTTTCCCCCTCTTTTTTAGTCTGTCTTTAGACTTACTGATCCTTTCATCTGTTTGATGTAGTTTCAATGCAAGATGTTGAAACCCCCCACTTGCATTTTTTTTCAGTTCAATTATTGTCCTTTTTAGCTCCATAATTTCTGTTTGGTATTTTTTATATGTTCTATCTCTTTGTTAAAATTGTTACTTTTTTCATGCATTGTTTTCTTGATCTCAGTGAACATTTTTATGACAGATATTTTGAATTCTCTGTGAGCTAATAAAGCTGGTTTCTGGAAATTTATCTTGTTGCTTTGTTTGGAACATCTTTGCTTGATTGTTCTTCTTCTTCTTCTTCTTTTTTTTTTTTTTTTTTTTTTTTTTTTTTTTTTTTTTTTTTTTTTTTTTTTTTTTTTTTTTTTTTTTTTTTTTTTTTTTTTTTTTTTTTTTTTTTTTTTTTTTTTTTTTGATTCTCTGTGTTGTTGTCTGTGCATTAGGCAAAACAAGCACCTCTCTGAGTCTTCATGACCTGACCTCATACAGGAGAAGATGCCCACCAGTCATCTTGGCCAGAGATTCTGGGGGCTTATACAAACTTTTTACCTCCTCAGAAGGAAGTATACAGGGGACGATTTTGTCCACTAGTACGGTACTGAGCTAGTGACAAGCAGCTATGCCATTTACAGTCTAAACTACCATCTCTGTTCTCCCCTGGTTAGCTAGACTGACTAGACTCATCAGAGCTCCAAGACTTACAAGTTAGATGACAGTTCTTTGAGTAGCCTTGGAGAAGTTGGAATGTTTGAACCATGGATCAACTCTCCCCAGAGGGAAGCTGAGAAGTGGGATACTTTTGTCTACTTGCCCTGTGCTGAGCAGGGAGGAGGGTCTATAGTGTTTACTAGCCCAAGCTGCCATTTCTATTTCCCCTGGGTGGCTAGACTGTGCTGGACTAGTCAGAGCTTCAAGTCTGGAAAGATAGAAGCTATTCATCTGCAGAAACCCCCCAGAAAAGTTGAAGTGCTGGATATCTGAACCAACTGCTCCCTCCCTTAGATGAAACTGATATCTAGGAGTCTCTTTCTGATCGCAGAACTTTGTACCATGGCAAGGCAGGGACTCTGATAGGAAAATGTCCCCAGTCTCTCTATTGGCTTCAGGGAGTCTGGTTTCACATTTTCCCAGGGTGCGGGAGCCTTTCAATTAGTTCTGGATTTCTCATAAGGATAATTTGTACTTGTAAGTAATTGAATCAATTTGTTTGTGGAAAGAGATCCAGGGCTCTCTATTGTGCCATCTGGTTGGTGTCACTCCACTATTATTAGCGTTTTTGTTTTGTTTTATTTTACAGGCCATCTAACCCAATTTAGAGGAATCAAGGAAATACAGTTGGAAGAAGAGGTGAAATGAGAAAATTGAGCCAAGAGATGAGACTGGAGGATGTGGAAGGAGGCAGGGTTACAGAGCCTTATGTCATATTAAGACATTTGGCTTTTATAAGGATTATGTGACAATCCTTTAATAGTTGCTTAGCAAAAAAGAAAAGTGATGAGACTTATTTTAGAAAGACTATTCTGGCTAATATGTGGAGAATACCTGAAAGGTAGAAAGCCTGGAGACAGAGCAAACTGGAGGAGTAACCCAGGTCAGAGTCAGTGAAGACCTGAATAGACATTGTGTTAGTGAATATATTCTAGAAATATTTAGCAGATAGAAACCATGGTACCTGAAGATGAAATGTGGGCAAGACAAAGGGAGATGGCAGACTCCCAAGTTTTTGATTTGGGTAACTGAAGTAGAAGTACTGTTTCCTGAAACAGGGAATAGAGAAGAAAGAACAACTAGACAGGAAGATGTCTAAAAGCCATCTTCCTATGTTTAAAAGCTAGTTTGCGTATAATAACACTTTTGGCAATTTGTTGTTGTGTAAGACTCACTAATCCTGTGTCATTTTTATTTTAAGTAAATAATATTGAAATTCTTTTAGCCTTAGTTAAATGGAGATTTGTGATTTTTTTTGGAGGAGGGAATTTCCAGTCACTTTCAATAACAAAAAGTAGTTTGTTCATTGGGATTCCCCAGACGGATGAGAAAATGTTAGGTCAAATTACAAAATTCTAACAACCCTGAAGTAATGTTTAAGATTTAGTTGATAATAAAGACAAAGATTTTTTAAAATCAAAAGCTATTACTAATTACCTCCAAAGAATTCACATAAATGATCTGGAGATTATTTTAAACATTGGCAGTTTGAATCATCCTTACTATCTTTTATACATAGTGATTCCCAAAAATAGTAGATGAGTTTATGTTTAGCTCTGATACATTCTTAGGATTAGGTGAATAGGAATATGTGGATACACGAGGTATTAGCCTCTTTCCTGAAGAGAGGGAAATAAGTGCATAAGGTAAAAATCCTGGGTAATCCTTAAAAGTATGGTTAACAAAATAAAATACAAATGACCTTGGCAAAAGGTCCTGGAACATAACACTTTTATTATAGTTATACACTAGTGTCTTTTGAGCTCACCTACAAGTACAGCACTAAAATCTTTGCTAAACAGTAGTTGGAAATACTTCGTATACTTCATAAATTTCTTAATGGATCATTTGGAAGCTAAATACATTTCTCTTGGGAATATCATGTTCCCAGCATACTCAACCCTTGAGCATAATGTGCGTTTCTGAAACTGGCTATGGTAGTTCTAAACCTCAGCCACATTAAAATATGCTCCCCTCCACCTCTCTCTCTCTCCTTCTGTGTGTGTGTGTGTGTGTGTGTGTGTGTGTGTGTGTGTGTGTCTGTGTGGTATGTAATTATGTATTTCTGTAGCATACTTATATGATTTAATTATGTATCCTGCAAATTTCTATATCAAATGATATTCTAATATAATATTCAGTCTGTTTTCATACAAACAAATAGCTTTTTAAAAAAATGCATAGAGTAGCTGGGCATGGTGGCTCATGCCCATAATCCCGACACTTTGGGAGGCCCAGGTGTGCAGATCATTTGAGGTCAAGAGTTTGAAACCAGCCTGGCCAACATGGCAAAACCCTGTCTCTACTAAAAATACAAAAGTGTTAACTGAGCATTGTGGCACACACCTGAAGTCCTGGCTACTTAGGGGGCTGAGGCAGGAGAATTACTTGAACCTGGAAACAGACTTTTCAGTGAGCCGAGATCGCGCCATGGCACTCCAGCCTGGGTAACAGAGTGAGACTCTGTCATAAAAAAAAAAAAAAAAGGCACAGAGCATGCCAGCAGAAACGTATCTCAAAACAATTATTTGGTCTAGCCTGTCAAAACTAGAAAAGACAGCTCAAATGGCCAGCTGGCTAAATTAATTATGTGACTTGCACATACAGTTTGAAGGGTGCTTGGTAAACCAGAAATAGTCCCTAAGATAGAGAATTTTTAGTTGTATTTGCTACTCTGATTTTATACTTAAAACATATATTGCTGTCATGGGCCACATAACGACAACAGTGATCAAATGATGGACCACATGTACAGTGGTAGTTCAGTAAGAGTATAATACGGTATTTTATTGTATGTTTTCTATGTTTAGATATACTTGATGCACAAATACTTACCATTGTGTTATACTTGCCTATGGTATTTCTACAGAACAGTAACATGCTATACAAGTTTGTATCCTAGGAGCAATAGGCTATACTATATAGCCTAGGTGTATGGTCGGCTATACTATCTAGGTTTGCACAAATACACTCTTTAATGTTTACACAATGATGAAATCACCTAACAATGCATTTCTTCAGATGTATCTTCATAGTTAAGTGAAGCACAACTGTATATGTCGTTTTTTCACACTTTAAATATATCATATCTATATCTATACACTCTACACAGCAGATGGTTGTTTTCTGAGCTCTGGGATCTTTGAATGAATGCCCATAGTTTTCTTTCTGTTTAAGTCAAATGCAGCAAGAATGGGTTTTCTCAGTTTCTTCAATTCAGCTAAACTCAGTAGGCAATAGCAATAAGCCATATACAAGACATTCTGTATGGTGTAGTGGGTTCATCTAACATGGTTCAAAATGAGCTTCTGATTTTTAGAGGAACAAAGTTTGTACCTAGTTTTCCCCTGGTGTTAAGGCAATTTTCAATATCACTACTACCTCTGAGTAAAACGATTGGTTCAGTATATTTCAGGGATGGGAGTGGGGTGAGGTAGTGGGAAGGAAACTTATCTCATGTACAATTGGCTTCTGTTAAACTAACTTTCAAAGCAATGGAACTGATTTTAATCTTTCTTAAAGGTTTGAAACTTTTTATGACCTCAGGGCTTAGACTGGAAACATCACACTGTACTGGTGACCTTGGGCAGTGATCAAAAACCAATGGTAGAGCCCAACTTTATAATTAGATGTTTATAATTATAATTCTTATAGCTGTCATGGGGGCTTGAAGTTTCTAAATGTATGTACATCCAGACAACTGTCTTTCCAGCCTCCATGTGTATGATTTTATTACACTGTGAATGAAAAGTACTGTGGAAAAGGAGCTTTTTGTACTTAAAGGAGTTAAGATAGAGAATAGGCATGTTGTTGAGAAATAAAAGTTCAAGATGATTGAACAGTTAAAAACTTCCCAACCAAAGATAGACAAGACAATTTTTTAATGGAATACTAACCACATTTCTGAGTCCAGAGGGTAAAGGTCTTTGGAGTATGTGAAGGAGAAAACAGAAAAGTTTATTTTCCTATGTTTGTATTAACAAAACAAAATTTAGAAACACATGAAATTTAATTTTGGCCTCACCTTGCTTTGTACACCTCTCTCTTGCCATGTAGTCCCAATCCTTAGTATTTCTATTCCCTAAGAAGTGCTTCACTGCAATGTGCTATTAATATTTGATTCCCATGGCCCCAGTGATCTCATATACCATGGTTACCTGGCTTTCTTAATCTAGTCAAAACTCCCGACATTGAGTGCAATTCACTTTGACCATCATTAAAAGGAAGCAGCTGGGCTAAACAAGTTATACTAATATGCATTTATCAAATAGTCACATAACCTTCACAAGAGTGTTTACATTTTGAAAAGAAGATGCTTTGCTAATGGAAGTGAATCTATGATTAATGTCATCCTCATATAGAAAACAGTTAGGGTTAGCTGCCCTAGGCTAGTTTTATTTTCCATAGTTTAAATTTTTTTTCTCATCTTTGCCCTATAAAGTATTTAAGAGCCCCAGCTTTTTCTGGTAATTTCTCCCAAGCAATAGGAATGGGGGAGCCTAGTTCAGAAGGGAGCAGGAAATGTTCATTTATATTTATGTGGGGATTATATGGTAGGTGTTTGTAAGTGTTAAAACTACCTGATTCTAACAGGGTAGAGAAAAAAGCTGTTTACCCATTCAGAAAGCCGTAAAAAGAGATTTAAATTTAATTGAATTTTTACACAGGTTGTTTATATACTACAGCAGGCTTATAAAATAGCAAAGCATGGGTAGGATCCAAGATGGCCGAATAGGAACAGCTCTGGAGTGCAGTTCCCAGCGAGAACATTGCAGAGGGTGAGTGCCCACTGCATTTCCAAACAAATTTTCACTGCCAGCAGACCAGGAGATTCCCGGGCAGAAAAGCTCCATGAGTTTTCAGCATGGCGGTTTCAGCTGGTGCTGGGTTGGTGCACAGAAACTCACACAAATCTGGGTGGCCATTTCAACTGGCGCCTGGAACACCTGGGAGACAGTGCTGTCCATTCAACTGAAAGGGAGGGAGTAGAGACAGAGAGCCAGGTAATCTGGCTCGGTGAGTACCACTCCCACAAAACAACCAATCTGAAACACTCTGGATTGAGAGTTTCGCAGCAAGCGCAGCTGCACCCAGGCTGGTCTAGCTCAGTTGGGGAAAGGGCTACCACCACTACTGAGGCAGTCCACCACTACCAAGGCAGTTCACACAGCAGCTGGGCAGAGCCTGTGGCAGCTCAGCAATACCTCTGCTGGCAGATTGTGGCTAGACTACTCCGTGCAGGGCAGCGCATCTGTGAAAAAAGGCAGCAGCATGACAGGAACGTATAAATTAAGCCAACCTTCCTAGGACAGAGCACCTGGGAAAAGAGGCAGCTATGAGTTCTTTTTCTCCATTCCATCTGTGGTACCACAACTTTCCCAGGTAATAGAATTTTTCCTGACAATGTAACACCACATTAATCTTCCCCTTCACAAAAGAGAAAGTCAAAGTCACACAGATAGGCATTCAATTGTTCACCAATTTTTTGATGTGAGATAAATGTTCTTTTTTTAGCTTTGAAAAATCTTTATTAATTTTTAAATTTAAAAATAATGACTTATTCCTATGAAAATCCAAACAAAACTGATGAAAGGAATTATAGAAAACTCTCCTTTGCTCAGATCTCCCATTTCCATTTCCTAACGGATACAATGAGTTCTTCAATGTGCATCCTTGCAGAATCCTTTTGCTTTTAATTTCCAAGAACTTCCTATAAGTATTTTACTTTATAAGGTCTTCCTACACTTTCCATACCTACAAATGCTAGATGAATTGTATATCAAAACTCATTAAGCAGTAATGTTGGCTCTGAGCCAGCTTCTGCTGGTCCATAACTGGTGCCCCAGAAAGAAATGATTATGGGCTGAACAGGGAATCAAGAACATTTTTATATAAGTATTTTATTCGCAATTTCTGACTTTGCTGCTTTCTTTTTTTTTATTTTTTATTTTTTTGTACTTTAAGTTCTGAGGTACATGTGCAGATCATGCAGGATTGTTGCATAGGTACATACATGGCAATGTGTTTTGCTGCCTCCATCCCCCCATCACCTATATCTGGCATTTCTCCCCATGTTATCCCTCCCCAACCTCCTTAACCCCTGCTGCCCCTCTGCTAGTCCCCCCTAGCAGACCCCAATGTGTGATGCTCCCCTCCCTGTATCCATGTGTTCTCATTGTTCAACACCTGCCTATGAGTGAGAACATTTGGTGTTTGATTTTCTGTTCTTGTTTCAGTTTGCTGAGAATTATGGTTTCCAGATTCATCCATGTCCCTAAAAAGAATACAAACTCATAGTTTTTTATGGCTGCATAGTATTCCATGGTGTATATGTGCCACATTTTCCTTGTCCAGTCTATCATCAAGGGGCATTTGGGTTGGTTCCAGGTCTTTGCTATTGTAAACAGTGCCACAATGAACATATATGTGCATGTGTCTTTATAACAGAACTATTTATAATCCTTTGGGTATATACCTAGTAATGGAATTGCTGGGTCAAATGGAATTTCTATTTCTAGGTCCTTGAGGAATCACCACACTGTCTTCCACAATGGTTGAAATAATTTACACTCCCACCAACAGTGTAAAAGTGTTCCTATTTCTCCACATCCTCTCTGGCATCTGTTGTCTCCAGATTTTTTAATGATCACCATTCTAACGGGCATGAGATGGTATCTCAATGTGGTTTTGATTTGCATTTCTCTAATGACCAGTGATGAGCATATTTTCATGTGTTTGTTGGCCTCATATATATCTTCTTTTGAAAATGTCTGTTCATGTCCTTCACCGACTTTTGATTTTTTTTTTTTTTTTGTAAATCTGTTTTAGTTCTTTGTAGATTCTGCATATTAGCCCTTTGTCAGATGGGTAGATTGCAAAATTTTTTTCCCATTCTGTTGGTTGCTGGTTCACTCTAATGATTGTTTCTTTTGCTGTACAGAAGCTCTGGAGTTTAATTAGATCCCATCTGTCTATTTTAGCTTTTGTTGCCAATGCCTTTGGTGTTTTAGTCATGAAGTCCTTGCCTATGCCTATGTCCTGAATGGTTTTGCCTAGGTTTTCTCCTAGGGTTTTTATGGTGTTAGGTCATATGTTTAAGTCTTTAATCCATCTGGAGTTAATTTTAGTGTAAGGTATCAGGAAAGGTTCCAGTTTCTGTTTTCTGCCCAGGGAATCATTTCCCCACTGCTTGTTTTTTTCAGTTTTGTCTAAGATCAGATGGTAGTAGATGTATGGTATTGCCTCTGAGGCCTCTGTTCTGTTCCATTGGTCTGTATCTCTGTTTTGGTATGAGTACCATGCTGTTTTGATGGCTGTAGCCTTGTAGTATAGTTTGAAGTCAGGTAGCGTGATGCCTCAGGCTTTGTGCTTTTTGTTTAGGATTGTCTTGGCTATGTAGGCTCTCTTTTGGTTCCACAGGAAGTTTAAGGTGGTTTTTTCCAGTTCTTTGAAGAGGGTCGTAGGTAGCTTGTTGGGAATAGCGTTGAATCTATAAATTACTTTGGGCCATTTGGCCATTTTTGTGATTTTGATTCTTCCTAACCATAAGCATGGAATATTTCTCCATCTGTTTTGTCTTCTCTTATTTCATTGAGCAGTGGTTCATAGTTCTCCTTGAAGAGGTCCTTTACATCATTGGTTTGTTGTATTCCTAGGTATTTTATTCTCTTTGTAGCAATTGTGAATGGGAGTTCACTCTTGCTTTGGCTCTTTTTTAGTCTGTTATTGGTGTTAGGAATGCTTGTGATTCTGCACATTGATTTTGTATCCTGAGAATTTGCTCAAGTTGCTTATCAGTGTAAGGAGATTTTGGGCTGAAACAATGGGGTCTTCTAAATATACAATCATGTTGTCTGCAAATAGAGACAATTTGACTTCCTCCTTTCCTAACTGAATACCATTTATTTCTTTTTCTTGCCTGATTGCTCTGGCTAGAACTTCCAATACTATATTGAATATGAGTGGTGAGAGAGGACATCCTTGTCTAGTGCCAGATTTCAAAGGGAATGCTTCCAGCTTTTGCCCTTTCAGTATGATATTGCCTGTGGGATGGTCATAAATAACTTTTATTATTTTGAGATACATTCTGTCGATACCTAGTTTATTGAGAGTTTTTAGCATAAAGGGCTGTTGAATTTTGTCAAAGGTCTTCTCTGCATCTATTGAGATAATCGTATGGTTTTTGTCTTTGGTTCTCTTTATGTGGTGGATTACATTTATAGACTTGTGTATGTTGAACCAGGCTTGTATCCCTGGGGTGAAGCCTACTTGATCATGATGGATAAGATTTCTGATGTGTTCTTGCAATTGGTTTGCCAGTATTTTATTGAAGATTTTTGCATCTACGTTCATCATGGATATTGGCCTGAGGTTTTCTTTTTTTGTTGAGCCTCTGCTGGGTTTTGGTATCAGGATGATGTTGTTCTCATAAAATGGTTTGGGAAAGATTCCCTCTTTTTGGATTGTTTGGAATACTTTCAGAAGGAATGGTATCAGCTCCTCTTCGTAAGTCTGGTAGAATTCTGCTGTGAACCCATCTGGACCTGGGCTTTTTTTGGGTAGTAGGCTATTAATTGCTGCCTCAACTTCAGCCCTTGTTATTGGTCTATTCAGGGTTCGACTTCTTCTTGGTTTATTCTTGGGAGGGTGCAAGCATCCAAGAATTTATCCATTACTTCAAGGTTTACTGGTTTATGTGCATAGAGTTGTTTATAGTAATCTCTGATAGTAGTTTGTATTTCTGTGGAATCAGTGGTGATATCCCCTTTGTCGTTTTATTGCATCTATTTCATTCTTCTCTCTTTTCTTTTTATTAATCTGGCTAGTGGTCTGCCTATTTTGTTGATGTTTTCAAAAAACCAACTCCTGGATTTATTGGTTTTTTTTTGAGGGTTTTCTTGTATCTCTGTATCCTTCAGTTCTGCTCTGATCCTAGTTATTTCTTGTCTTCTGCTAGCTTTTGAGTTTTTTTGATCCTGCTCCTCTAGCTCTTTCAATTTTGATGATAGGGTGTCAATTTTAGATCTTTCTTCACTTCTCATATGGGCATTTATTGCTATAAATTTCTCTCTAGACACTGCTCTAAATGTGTCCCAGAGATTCTGGTACATCGTGTCTTTGTTCTCATTGGTTTCAAAAAACATCTTTATTTCTGTCTTCATTTCATTGTTTATACAGTCAACGTTCAAGAGCCAGTTGTTCAGTTTCCATGAAGTTGTGCGACTCTGAGTTAGTTTCTTAATCCTGAGTTCTAATTTGATTGCACTGTGGTCTGAGAGACTGTTCTGTTTTCCGTTCTTTTGCATTTGCTGTGGAGTGATTTACTTTCCATTATGTGGTCAATTTTAGAGTAGGTGTGATGTGGTGCTGAGAAGAATGTATATTCTGTTGATTTGGGGTGGAGAGTTCTGTAACTGGCTATTAGGTTTGCTGGTCCAGATCTGAGTTCAAGTTCTGGATATCCTTGTTAATTTTCTGTCTCTTTGATCTGTCTAATCTTGACAGTGGAGTGCTACAGTCTCCCACTATTATTGTGTGGAAGTCTAAGTCTCTTTGTAGGTCATTAAGAACTTGATTTATGTATCTGGGTACTCCTTTTTGGGTGCATATGTATTTAGGATGGTTAGCTTTTCTTGTTGCATTGAACTTTTTACCATTATGTAATGACCTTCTTTGTCACCTTTGGTGTTTGTTGGGTTAAAGTCTGTTTTATCAAAGACTAGAATTGCATCTCCTGCTCTTTTTTTTGCTCTCTATTTCCTTGATATATCTTTCTCCATCCCTTTATTTTGAGTCTATGTGTGTCCTTGCATATGAGATGGGTTTCCCGAATACAGCACAACGATGAGTCTTGACTTTTTATTCAATTTGCCAGTCTGTGTCTTTTGATTGGGCAGTTAGCCCATTCACATTTAAGATTAATATTGTTATGTGTGAATTTGCTTCTGCCATTTTGATGCTAACTGTTTTTTTTTTTTTTGCCTGTTAGTTGATGCAGTTTCTTCATCGTGTCAATGTTCTTACCATTTGGTCTGTTTTCAGAGTACTGGTATTGGTTGTTTCTTTCTATGTTTAGTGCTTCTTTCAGGATCTCTTGTAAGGTAGGCCTGGTGGTGATGAAATCTCTCAGCAATTGCTTGTTCATAAAGGATTTTATTTCTCCTTTGCTTAAGAAGCTTAGTTTCAATGGATATGAAATTCTGGGTTGAAAAGTCTTTTCTTTAAGGATGTTGAATATTGGCCCCCACTCTCTTCTGGATTGTAGGGTTTCTGCCAGGAGACCTGCTATGAGTCTGATGGGCTTTCCTTTGTGGGTAACCCAACCTTTCTCTCTGGCTGCCCTTAGGATTTTTTCCATCATTTCAACCCTGGTGAATCTGATGATTATGTTCCTTGGGGTTGCTCTTCTTGAGGAATATCTTTGTGTTTTCTATGTATTTCCTGGACTTCAATATTGGCCTGCCTTGATAGGTTGGGAAAGTTCTCCTTGATAATATCCTGAAGAATATTTTTCAGCTTGGATTCATTCTTTCCACCACATTCAGGTACACCTATGAAACGTAGATTAGGTCTTCCCACATAATCCCATATTTCTTGGAGGCTTTGTTAGTTTCCTTTTACTCTTTTTTCTCTAATCTTGCCTTCTTGTTTTATTTCATTGAGTGGATCTTCAATCTCTAATATCCTTTCTTCTGCTTGGTCGATTAGGCTATTGAAACTTGTGTATGCTTCATGAAGTTCTCCTGCTGCGTTTTTCAGCTCCATCAAGTCATTTATGTTCTTCTCTAAGCTGGTTACTCTAGTTAGCATTTCATCTAGTCTTTTTTCAGGGTTCTTAGTTTCTTTGCATTGGGTTAGAACATGATCTTTTAGCTCAGAGAAGTTTGTTATTACCCACTTTCTGAAGCTTTTTTCTGTCAATTCATCAGACACATTCTCCATCCAGTTTTGTTCCCTTGCTGGTGAGGAGTTGTGATCCCTTGAAGGGGAGAGGTGTTCTGGTTTTTTGTATTTTCATCCTTTTTGCACTGATTTCTTCCCATCTTTGTGTGTTTATCCACCTGTGGTCTTTGTAGTTGGTGACCTTCGGATGGAGTTTCTGAGGTGACTTTCTTTTTGTTGATGAAGTTATTTCTTTCCATTTTTTAGTTTTCCTTCAAACCATAGGCCCCCTCTGCTGTAGGACTGCTGGAATTTCACTCAGACCCTTCTTGCCTGGGAATCACCTGTGGCAGCTGTAGAATGGTAAGGGATGCTGCCGGTTTCTTCTGGTATCTTTGTCCCAGAAGGGTACCCACCAGATGTCAGCCTGAGCTCTCCTTGATATGTGATAAATGTTGTTCTCAGCTATATGATACAATTCTTAAAGACAAAAATAACTTTGGGCCTCTGTTATAGCTTCTAGACCAGAGATTCTTCAAGTATAGACCCATAACAAACCCCTCAGGTGAATCTGATTAAGTTAAGGTTTAAGAATCACTGCTCTAGACCATTGTGTCTCAAATTTTAATGTGCTTAAAAGTCACTCAGGAATTATGTTAAAATGAAGATTACAACCAGTACAGTGTCTCACGCCTATAATCCCAGCACTTTGGAAGGCTGAGGTGGGTGGATCACCTAGGGTTGAGAGTTCAAGATGAGCCTGCCCAACATGGTGAAACCGTATCTCTACTAAAAATACAAAAATTAATCAGGCGTGGTGGCACATGCCTGTAATCCCAGCTACTCTGCTGAGGCAGGAGAATCACTTGAATCTGGGAGGTATATGTTGCAATAAGCCGAGATTGTGCTGTTGTACTCTAGCCTGGGTGACAGAGTGAGAGCAAGACTCTATCTCAAAAAAAAAAAGAAGATCACAATTTAGTTGGTCTGGGATCCTCTATTCTTCATAAGTGTGCTGATAATGCCAATATTTTGGGAGATAACTGAAGATCACAGAAGGAAATCTTATAGTCCCAAGCACAGTGTTAGGTCAGTGGGGAGACGTTCAATAAATATTTAGTGACTTCAGTCAAGTGTACCTTAATGTGAATTGCTTTATAGAATTTTATACAAGTGTGTCCACAGTTGAGAGAAAATAACTATAAGAAAGACAAGGAGAGCAATGGAAGATAAAATTTATCTATGTAACAACTTTAAATAAAGCTTACTCAAACCCCCAGTTTAACACATTCTTAAAATCTTAATATTTAAAAAAAATTCTCATATATTTTTTTCTAAGTATCTTTGTTAGCATAAACTGATAAGCTAATCTTATCTTTGAAAAAATATATCTATAGAATTCATTACAATGCTAGTTGCTTACTTGACATAGTGTTGTTAAATAGGGTTCTCTTAAGCAAACTCTTAGGTATAGAAAATGTTAACAGTCTCTATAATTTTAAAAGCATAGCACTGAAAATTAAAGAATTTCTATAGTTTATGTTTCTGAAAAATATTGCTGTAAACTAAAAAATGTTGCTGTAAATACTTCCCTCAACAGAGTGTAGTAATTAACTGGCAATAAAGATAAAAAAATATGTACATCCTGAAAGAACCAACTGGTGCAAAGAAGTACATAATTAATCAAAACCTTTTCAGGGATATGTGCATGAAATCATGAATATCAGTGCATTGTCCCTGAAAAGTTCTACATTAAACTGTGACAATAGTTTCTCCGCTGTTTCAATAATGTACTTTCATAACAGAAAACACTCATACCTAGTACATGGTGAACCAACAAAGCAATCAAAAGCAATTAGATGAATGGTTTGTACAAAGTTCCTTTTTATAAACTCCATGCACAGGTTCAAACTCCAAAACAAGTTCAAATAAACCTCAAATAAAACTTAAATTTAATAGTGAATGGCTTTTATATTTCATGAGACTCTTAAGTACAGACAAGTAACACCTACAGCATGTTACCCTACATCTGTCTCAAAATTGGAATAACTAGTTACTTAAATGAGGCAGTTTTGCCAAGATATATAACTGTTGTAACATGCTTTGAATTTAGGGCAAAAACAATGCTTTCCGTACAATTTTTGTTTTATCATAAAGAGGAACAAAGGACCAAAGTAACATTATTTCCCTTCAGTGACTAAGACTTATGGAAGCTTCTCCAATAATTTCACCTCTAACTGTGGTGGAATTTGTTCAGAGGGCATGGATGAACATTCAGTTCAGGAACCAGTTGCATGATTCAGAGAAAAAAAAAAGTAAGTGGACTAATTCCAACCTCAGATCTAACAAGAATTGAATACTTCCCAGGATTTTAAAGCATCTAAAAAATCTTTTTACTATTGTTCCTTCTTTTGATCATATCTTTTCACTTATTTCTATCCAAGAAGGGAAGGGGGGGAAAATGCTGAGGGGTTATAAGAAAGTTATATGCTACTGCAGTTTATGTAAGAAGAACCAATGCTTTTTCCTACTTGACTTCCATTCCAATGTCGCATAGTTAATGGCCGATCTTTTAAGGGTGCTAACATTCTTGTGAACCAAAATAAGCAAACATCTAAGTAATTTGAATTCTCTTCCTCAAAATTATGCTTTATTATCCTGGGATCTCTTGACAGAATCAAAGAACACGTTAAATTCTAAAAAAGTTTTTCATATATATCTGGATATGCAGTAATATGGAGAAATGGATCCACTAGATTTACCTTTTTCTGTTTCAATTTCACTCTGCTTAATTCTGCATGAATCTGAATTTTCACATGTAAAAGAGGAAGGGCAATCACAAGAAATACTCCTTCTATTCTCCCAGAATCCGTCAATCTATAGCCTCATTCAGAAGCATAGTCAAGGAAGTTCTGCTACAAGACATTGCCCACAATGACATTGTCATTTTTTTGGAAATTACTTTGAATGAAGGCATTGAAGTCCCCTGGAAAAACACAAGTTTTACTGTTGTTGTATGTGAGAGACCCCGATGACTTGTGACCTGAGAATTTTCCACTGTGGCTTTTACAAGTTCTTGTAGCCTTATCCTTACTTCACACTGTCTTTCCTTATTCCCTCTTGCGTATGACTGTAACCTCTGATTCTTCCTATTCACCCCGTTCAATAAAATCCAGATTGCTAAAACAATAGCTTTTACTCCAGAAGAACAATCCCCCTATTTCTGTTTCTGAAACTACCTGGACTTCAGCCAATCCCCCTTTTGCTAAGTCTAGCTGAACTTCAGCCAACTTCATCTGCTAAAGCCATGCAAAACTTTCCATCATCCTTCTCCAAGTTGGAATGCTCCTTTGAAGGCTTGTTGACCCTTTAGTTGATTTTCTTCCATAGTTGTGGTGTTTAGACTCTACTGTTTAGCTTGGGTCACTTAAAAGAGGGGTAAGTCTTCTGTGGACCAGACCAGTGCCTGGCTCTCTTGGCCTTGAAGTATCTCCCAAGCCTTTATTTATTTTTTTTCTTTATTGTTCTTGCTATACACCTTTTGGTTTGATTTATTCTACTCATTGAAGTTTGCATGGTAAAGTTGGGGCCATAGCATTAAGGAGACTTTGTTTTTCAGGTCATTTAAATATAGGTTTAATGTTACAGAGCCAGTAGCACCAGCCATTGAAAACTCTGGCAGGGTTTTCTCAAGAATAACTTAGAACTTTAGTGGCCACTTTGAGGAACTTGAGATATGAATAAAATAATCCATTTGTATGAGATCTTAGAATCAAAATATTTAAAGATTTCAGATATTCAATGGTCAGTGTTTTTAAGTGGTATGGAAAGGTCTTTTAAAAATAAAAATAAAAAACTCTAAAGACAGCAAAATTCTAAAATTACTTTTCCAAAGAGCTCCTAAGAAAAAACTAATAGAAACAGGTAATCTAAAATCTAAACTTAAACTTGTATTTTTCCTCTTCTAACCCATCTTTGCATTGGGTTTCTTCCTGGTATCCTGTATTTCAACTTTCCTCTTACCCTGTACCTTCTCTCAACCTCCCTTCTTATCTTCTACTACCTCTTTCTAAATATAGCCCTCCTACTAGAGACTATCCTTTGTAATATAGTTTAATGGAAATGGAAATAGTCAAAATGTAGCTAAGGACTTTCCAATCCCTTCTAAGGAAAGACAGAATTCAAACATTGTCTTGGGAATTCCTAAGATTCACTGAAAAAAATCCAGTTATGTAAGAAGGGCAAAAACAGATTCATTCCTGATTTCAGAGACAGCTTAATTACCACCTATCAGAATACTATGTCCTTAGTAGGAGTGAAGATGTGACAACTGCCCTAACCACCTTCTTTTTTGATGATCTGAAACCTGAGATAACAGATTTAGTTAGAAAACGGAAGATAGAATGGCAGACTGCCATGTCTCTGAATTATAAGAGCTTGATGAGCACTTTGAAAACACTTTGACTCAGAAACAAATGTACAGACCAAATTAATAGCTCTCCAGATTAAACTATTAAACTCAAGAAAAGGAACATCTCTATAGCTAGTCTAGACAAAGACACTGTGGATATTGTAAGCAAAAGGACATTGGGAGAACACTTGCCCTACTTTAACTCGAAAGGCAGAATTTTAAAAGATGAACATATTTTGTGTGACAGATTGACCCTTTTTGCATAATTGGGTCCTCTGGTTTGTCCACAATTGCCCTTAAAATGAAAGGGAAAAAAATTCAAGCAATTGCAAAAAAACCTAGCAAGTTTCCTTTTCAGCTGCTACCAGGACTGCATGGTCTACCATAAACCCTGCCAATTTTCCATCATTTTTTCCCTGGAGCAGCCAAAACTTTTCTGTGGTGGGAATCTCAAATATTCCTCTCACTAGTCAACATATTTTTCTGTGTAGCAATTTCACTGTATAGGATCTGTTGTAGTAAAACCTACTTTGCAAATGGGGGCCACTTTTAAATGTGGGATAGAGAGCCTTTTTCTGAAACTTCATGGAAGAGAATTATTTGATGTTGGCATAGATTGATTTCCCGGTATCTGAGCTTTTATCTGAGCCAGATTCACTAGAGTCTCTGTAACTTAAAAAATGTCCATCAAAAGTGCTTATGCTTAGGATCCCCAATTACCTTAGACCTTTCTTTCTCTTTGCACATGAAAGATATGAAGAAGCTTCTACAGTTCTAACTTAACAGTACAATGAGTATCAGACATCTGACACTTATAATAACTTCTCACTTTACCGATGGCAGAAGCCTAGCTCTGTGTGTGTAGTGGCAACAACAGCAGAGTTAAATGAAGCTTCTGCTGACCTTGTCCTAAGATCTCCACCTTAACCTTATGGTCTCTCATATCATTCAGACCTTGCTTCTAGATTAATGTGCAAAATTTTTCTCTTTTATCCAAACATATTTCTATTCACCTCTCTATCCCCCAAAACCCACAAGGTTTCTCCCTCTCCCACAGGAGAGAAAATCTCATTACTGTCATGTACTTATGAAACAATTATTCTTGCCTCACTCTGATCTCTTTAAAATTCTTTTAGACAACCCAGATTTAGAACTGTTTTTGGATAAAGCCTATTGGTGAACTGAACAAGGAGGCTATCAAGCACATGTGATTAAAACCCATTCAGACTGACTTCAATATTATCCTTCCAAAGAGGCCAAATCTCTGCAAGTTGCTATAATTATAGAACTTTGTACAGCCTGCCTGTTAGGTAGATACAAAAGAGCAAATATCTATACAGATGGCAAATATGCTTTTGGGGTGGTTCATGAATCTTGGTATGCTTTAGGAATAATGAGGTTTTTTAACTGCATCTGGTATTCCAATTAAACATGGCAGTCACACAAAAATCCTATTAGAAGTCTTGTTTCTTCCAAAGGAATTGGAAGAAACTATATTAAGATTGAGTCCATAGTAAAAAGCATACTCAAGAAACAAAGGCTAATGCTTGAGCATATTACTATGCAGTACTAAATGAGCTGTTTTAACACTTCCAGGCTGTCCAATATTCAAAGCCAAAACTAACTCCTGACTATTGGCATCTGGTCTTGAATTAACTCCAGTACTTGGTTCTGAAGATGTGTATTGGAAACTATAAAATTGTTTTCTCATCTCAGATAGCTGTGGTGACACCAAGATGGTCTCTTGGTTTGCTCAGGATGCTGAAATGGGCCTCCCAAAAATGTTACATGCACCCATCATAAAAAGGAAAATTTAAAACTATAATAAATAAGTGTTGATGAAGATACTTCAATAGGATTGTAGAGCACATCTTTGGTGCATTTGCTATCTGTCAAGTGTACCATTTTGGGGAAATTATAAAGGTGGGACATGGACAG
This sequence comes from Plecturocebus donacophilus, assembly GCA_004027715.1. Taxonomy (NCBI): domain Eukaryota; kingdom Metazoa; phylum Chordata; class Mammalia; order Primates; family Pitheciidae; genus Plecturocebus; species Plecturocebus donacophilus. Next base: position 23,392 of record PVKP010011158.1, read on the forward strand.
AAGCCAAAACCTTAGACTCCCTTTTGAACTTGTATCTGCAAGTGGATTTCATTTAGTTATTCACCTTATGTAATTATAAATGTGTCCTTAGTACTATGTGTCTGTTTTCTGCTTGGCTAGAAGCCTCTCATTGTCATAAAGAAATTGCTTTGATAGTAGCAAAGATAGTTTTAGACTTTGTGTTTTCCACTAGGCAATATCCACCAATTTGTTTAGTGATATAGGTTTCAGCTGAAACTTGTAAAACTTTCTGAGGAACTTGAGCTGTCATAGCAGAGGGCTTTGCCCTTAGTGCTCTTGGCCATTAGGGTTACTCTTACAGGAGTTCATAGACTACCACCATATGAACCAGTCACTGAATGCCCAATGCATCTAATGATCTCACCTCTTGTTCTTGACTGCACTTTTATGGTACAATATGACAAACTGTTTTAGGGGGTTAATTCAATTTGCAGAAGTTTATAATTAATAGATCCAGGCAGCTTTTCCCAATAGTAAGCCACAGGAATTCCTATATAACTTTCAGCTTTAAGTCTTGGTTTACAGAAAATAACAGCAATATAGGACTATCCTCAAACTTCATTGGAAAGAATGATGTCTACTTTTGTTAACACACAAACATTGCAGTAAAACTCCAGGGAATCAATTCTTGAATCTCTCTCTCCCAGTTAAAAAGACATATCAATTTCCTGGACTTACATGTCACAGGATATCTAAACCTGAGACTCCTATGGCATCCTTCAGAAGATAACATCATGAAGGTGTTAACTTTCTCAAAATCTTTAATCAGTAGGCTACTAGATGTGGATAGCCCTTATACAAGACTTTCAGCTCAAGACACCTGAACCTTAAGAGTGAGTCACAGGCCACCATATCATTCTTTGTCTTTTATCCTATTTTTGTAGCCCAAATTGATATTCTTTAAGTTTCTTTTTATAGTTTTGTTCCTCTGGGAAAATCAGGAAGATGGACAAGTATTACACGAACCCATATTCCTTGTAGACTCAAGGAGAAAATGGGATTTGTTTCCTGGCATAATCCCAGATCAGGCAAAGTCTTATCCCAGAGGCACTGTCCAGGGCATTCTGATTATTCTCCTGTTGTATTAGTCAGTTTTCATGCTGCTGATAAAGACATATCTGAGACTGCGAGGAAGATGACTTTTAATGGACTTAACAGTTCCACATGTCTGGAGAGACCCCACAATCATGGCAGAAGGCAAGGAGGAGCAAGTCATGTCTTAACGTGGATGGTGGCAGGCAAAGAGAGAACTTATTCAGGGAAACTCTGCCTTATAAAATTATCAGATCTTGTGAGACTTATTTACTATGGTGAGAACAGCACGGGAAAGACCTAACCCCATGATTCAACTACCACCCACCAGGTTCCTCCCACAACAAGTGGGAATTATGGGAATACAATTCAAGATGAGTTTTGGGTGGGGACACACAGCCAAACCATATCGCCTGTCAGTACTTACCTTGACAGTCATTCATTGTACTCTCTGTAACATTTTAATTTTTTCTGCACCCTCACTTGAAAAATAATTAAAATTCAATTACATGGCAAAATTTCATCAGAAAGACAGGAAGGAGAGGTATAATTACTTTGAAAAAGCCCTGATAGCTGTCATCACCAATGAATGACACTATACCACTCAAGTGGTATAGACCTAGAGAACTGAACAAATCAAAATTTGGTTAAATGACAAATCAAACTCCTCACTGACCTACAGGAAAGGTGTTGAAAATTTTCCACTGTGGCCTTTGCTTATCATGGTCTCCTTTGGCTGTTCCCCAATATCCCTCTTTCACGTGACCTAACTCCTAATTGTTCATCTTCATTGTTGATAAAATCTAGATTTCCCAAACAATAGCACTAATTCACAGGAACAATCCCTCTATGTCCATCTGAACTTTATGGATGGGAATGGGAGGGCTGGAACCAGTGCTTGAAGAAGGAAGAAAATTCTCAGAAAATAGGAGGTGTCAAGTAGAGATGAGTGGCAAGAATTCACAACCACTGACTTTGTGGAGCTTGGGGAACATATTATGAATAAACTCAAGTACAGCTCTGCATAAGGCAGTTATCATTCTGGAAAAGCATATTTGGGACAGAAGCTATATTAGATAGGACAAATAACATAACAAAGAGACCCTAAATGGCAGTTGCCTATTGAACAAAGAAGTTCTTATCCCTTTCTCATAACAGTGCTGGGTTTAGCAATCCAAATTTAGGCATGTCTTTCATCCATGAAGACATGTAGTGATGTGTCATCTTGTTGGTTCATTATTCCATAGGGCATAGCAGAAGCTGGTCATAGATATTTTTTAAACTGTAACAAGGGGAAGAAGTTGTCAGAAGCATATGTCCAGTGTCTTAAGGCCCAGACCGAAGGGACACATGTCACTTATGCACTCCATCTGTTGGTGAGATGATCAAATAGATCAAATAGTCATATCAAGCTGGAAGAAGCCATAAGAGATGTGGACTAGCTACATAGTCGTGTGTTCAACTCTACATCTATGATATATGTATCATATGATCTAGGATATATATGTGATATATGATATAAATATAGACTTTCATATATGTATCAATATATCAGTATGATATATGACACATACACACACATATATACATATATATATATATATATAAATGCTTGTAAGTCTCCTTCTGGGTTAGATTTCTAAAGGCCTGAGCAGTTTAGGGAACAGAGGCAATTTCTTATATAAATAAAATAGCGAGAATGCCAGGCACTGATAGCTGCCTATGTAATATCTGTTTCCTCTATCTTTTCAAGAATTCCAATTATCCCAGCTAAAACTACTTACTGGACACATACTCATCTAGTCCTGGGTGGTCATGCAACACAATCTTGTGTTTAAGCCAATATATGGGAGCTACTTCATAACTGCAGTTGAGTGAGTTCTTAACAAATGAACTAAAGAGGGCTTGGGGGTGGAGAGAGAGAGAGAGAGCTCCCTGACTACCAGCTTCCTGTACAAGTGTGTGTGTGTGTGTGTGTGTGTGTGTGTGTGTGTGTGACCTGGAAATAGAAAAAAAGAGAAGGAGGAGCGTGGATGGATAAAAGCACAAATATTGATAAGCATACGATGGACATTTTCCATTTTACTTCCCCAGGATATACTTTCTGTCCTTCACCCTACCTGGTGCCTCAGGGGAGCTGATGCACATAAACTGCATAAACAATTCTCTGTTCCTCCATCTTTCTTTTGGGTTTGGCCAGTAGAAGGCACTGGCAAGAGATCTGGAGAACAAGAAGAAGGTAAGGTCAGGGTATTTCTTCAGGCCTTCTCAGCTATGCTCTTCCACAGAAGGCCACAGCTTCTCCGAGAGGTCACTCTCCACAAAGCTCACTTTCTCAGTTCCTGGGCCACTTCCTCCCTTCATATTCAGGTTGGGGTGTAGGATGATAATGGATTCCCATCTCATCTCTTGTTGCTTTTCTAAAACTCTTTCTACATTTTCTTTACGAAATCTTAAATTACTCAATTGGAAAGTGTCACTTGATTTCTTCCAGTATCCTGGCCAGTCTGATTCTGGAGAGTAGGGCCCTGAGCCTTGCCTCCAGAATTAAGAGTCCCAAGGAGACAGAAGTAGAGACCATCTCATAGAACGTGCCATGTACCAAAGCAGCTCAGTTATGTTAAGTAGTAATAGGATGAGAAGGACCAGGAGGACAGGAAACAGTGGTATAATGCAAAGGTTAGAGCATAGAATCTGAACCAGACAGAGTTGGAATCCCAGCTCTGCCTCTTACCAGCTAGGGCAGATGTTTTACGTCTGTGCCTCACTTCTCTCATCTCTTAAGTGGGATAATAATAGTACCTGTCTCATAAGATTACAGTCAAGATTAAATTAAATATACATCTAAAATACAATTCTTGAAACTTTGTAATTAATTCATAAATATAACCACCATAATAATTATTATGAAAGACCAAGAATCAGGCAGGTTTCTGGTTTCTTTGGAGGATTTCTGTGTGGACAAATAAAATCAAGGGCATTTGGCCTTGTGATGAAGAGTGTGACTCCATAATTTAATATTCAACTGCTCACAGCTTTAAAGCTTCATCTCTCTCTTCTCCCCTTCTGCCCCACATCTGGATGAGCTGATAAGAAAGCCTTCTGCTGTCAATTTTGGTACCGGCCAAACCACAATTATCTGCCCTGTAGGAACTCTTGTTCCTGGCCCCACACCCCAGCCAGCTATCACAAAAACTAAGGCCAGTCTCCTTTTCTTCCTCTTTCATTTCAGACTTGCTTGAAAGGCCTGCCCTATTCTCCCCAGACACTTCAATTATGTGAGTAATAAACCTTTTTATACCCTTTTGATGTGTGTGTGTGGCATCATCAGTATTGACATCCAAACTGGATGGGTTTGGGTGGGTTATGTCATCTGCCTCCGCAGGTGATAGAATAGCCCTCCACTTGAAATGCCTTCACACTAAAATGGCCTATCTCTCTACTTCAGACCCATCTTGGGACAAAACAAAGATATCTTGGGCTAACTTGAACTTATTCTCCTCTCTATGTTAGATGGGCATCTCATAAGTAGAAAATAAGATAAAGTTTTTAAAAGTACTGAAGATACTTTAAAAATAATATGGATGCTAGGAGCCTTTGAAGTGACAGCTTGCTAGCCAGGGACAGACAGATATGAAAAGGGGTAAATTAGAAATGTGTATATTTAAAGGAAGTACCTCAGTTGATTCCAACAACTAGTCAGGTATAGAACATATTGACCAGACTAATTTTTTAACCCTGGATTATTTTAATGCTTAGCTTATCTTGACCCAAATATATACATTCTTTAATGGCCAAATGCTGAAATGTATTAGAATTAGGTTCCCAACTTTCCATTTTTTTTTAAAGTTCTCCTATGAGCGAGAATATGTGATATTTATCTTTCTGTGGCTGACTTCCTAAGAATATTCGGGTCCCATCATTTGCTTTTTTCCCTGTTGTTCACTTGGGCAGTTAGTACCAAATACACAAACTGATTGGAACTGTTGAAGAATTAGGTAATCAGTACAGAGAAATTTCAGACAGCAGAATAACAATGACATAGCTAGGGGAAACCACATAGTTTTCTTATGAATTAGCTAAATAGGAAAAAAATCAACAATTAGTCCTTTATCCAACTCATACTGAATATTCCTGGTAGAAACGATCAGTACAAAAGACAATGACACTAGTTAAAAGGTCACATGGTAAAATATGTTTGAGATGAAAACCTGACTGAAGAATTATGTTGATGCTCAGCTTCAAACGTGCAAATATTGAAAAGGAAAAGTCAGACTTGGCAGAAGTAATCAATACTAAATAAAAATGTGAACAACTAAAATTGGAACATGTTAAAATTTATTATTGCCGTCAAAGTGACAAAAAAATCCAATCTTTTTTACTAAGTTTAATATGAATAATTTGACTCAAAACAATTGAATTTGGTACAAATAATGACCATAACAGAAAATTTGTAATTGCAGAGACTATACTCAGTAAAAATTTGATATGAACACTACCAAAAAAATTCCTACATTGAAAAACATTTTTATTTAAACCTTATGTGGAAAATAATTGATTGCAAAGAAAAGAATTTCAGTAAATTAAAAGCCAAAATGGGAAAAAAAAATTAGATAGTCTTAGTGCCTTGGAATAAAAATACTTTATCAATAAATTAGAGTAGCATAATAGAAATTAGAAATAAAAGTGCTTTTTAAATGAGTATTTATTCATATAAGTATAATTCTGATGCAATGGTTTCTACTCTTAAACCCTGGGGTCAAAAGACTCTCAGGTCAGAATATCCATAAAGTCAAAATGGTTGGGTCAAAACAAAAGGCTTAAAACTTCTGCACTCAAGTATCTATCTTGGAGTATCAAGAAAGGGATGATCAGGAAAAATCTGGAATATGAAGTAAAAGCAGCAGATTGGGGCAGTGTGTATCGGAAGAAACAGCATAAAAGACAAACCATCCCTGAATCTTTCTCCTACCACTCCTTGTCTAGATTCTTACTGAGAAAACTGAACCATAATTTCTAAGCCTGGAAAAAGAGTCATCTTTCAAAATTCAAATTTTACCATAATAAAAAAGATAGATAATAATAAATATTGGAGAGGATGTGGAGAAATGGACACTCTCATACACAATTGGTGGGATTGTAAAATGGTGCAGCTATTTTTTCACAAATGTTCCTAGTGACATTATTCATAATAGCCAAAAATGGAAACTATCCACCTGATAAATGGGTAAACAAAATGCAGAATATTATTAGGCAATAAAAAGAAATAAAGTACTGATACATGCTAAAAAATGAATGAACTTCTAGAGCATTATGCTAGGTGAAAGAAGCCAGCCACAAAAGGCCACAAGTCGTAAGCTTTCATTTATATTAAATGCCCAGAATAGGTGAATCTATAGAGACAGAAAGTAGATGAGTGATTGCTCAGAGCTAGAAGGAGGTAGAGAGAATATAGGGAGTAAAATGAGTATAAGGTTTCTCTTGGGGACAATAAAAATGTTCTGAAATTGATCATGGTGATGATTGCACTCTGTGAATATACTAAAAACCATTGAATTGCACACTTTAATTCAGTGAATTGTATGGTATGTGAATTATATGTCAATAAAGCTTGTATTAAGAATACAAATCTCCATGAAGAAAGTAATGTTCTAAGGCCTTTGGAAGTCAATTTACCTTTCTGAGTGTCAGTCTTTTCTTTTGTGTAATGCTGCTATAATGGGTGATAATAATACCTCCTAAGGATGCAGTAAGAATAAATGAAGTGATGAATGTGAGAACGCTTGCACAGCATATGCCAGGCACAAGAGAAAAAGCTGAAGGTCACTGTCCAGCAAGTTCTATGCTTTTCCTTCTGTGGTAGAGAACTGTCACAGGAAAGCAGAAATCCAGGCAGAAACTACACTTTCCTTGGCTCTTTGCATGCAGTATGCTCTGATCTAGTTCTGACCAGTGGCATGCAAGAAAAAGTAATGTGTGTGATCAAGGCGGTTGAACATCTATTATATCTGTCCCATCTTCTCTTTTCCCTCACACCTGGATGCCAGTAATTGATAGCAAGGGTGGAACCATAAGATGGAAGATGTCTGGGTCATTCTCTCTGTCACATTCAGGTATACCAATCAAACATATATTAGGTCTTTTCATATAATCCCATTTTTCTTGGAGGCTTTGTTCATTTCTTTTCACTCTTTTTTCTCTAATCTTGCCTTCTCATTTTATTTCATTGAGTTGATCTTCAATCTCTGATAGCCTTTCTTCTGCTTGATTGATTCAGCTATTGAAACTTGTATGTGCTTTGCAAAGTTCTCCTGCTGTGTTTTTCAGCTCCATCAAGTGGTTTATGTTCTTCTCTAAGCTGGTTATTCTAGTTAGCATTTCATCTAACATTTTTTCAAGGTTCTTAGTTTTTTTTTCATTGGGTTAGAACATGCTCCTTTAGCTCAGGAAAGTTTGTTATTACCCACCTTTTGAAGCCTGCTTCTGTCAATTCATCAAACTCATTCTCCAACCAGTTTTGTTCCCTTGCTGATCAGGAGCCGTGATCTCTTGGAGGAGAAGAGGCGTTCTGGTTTTTGGTGATTTCAGCCTTTTTGCACTGATTTCTTCCCATGTTCGTTGATTTACCTACCTTTGGTCTTTGAAGTTGGTGACTTTCAGATGGGGTCTCTGAGTGGATGTCCTTTCTGTTGATAGTGAAGCTATTTATTTCTGTTTACTAGTTTTCCTTCTAACAGTCAGGCTCCTCTGCTGCAGGAATGCTGGAGATCCACTCTAGACACTGCCTGCCTGAGAATCACCCATGGGGGCTGCAGAATAGCAAGGATTGCTTCCTGTTCCTTCTTCTGGTAGCTTTGTCCCAGAAAGGTATCCGCCAGGTGTCAGCCAGAGCTCTCCTGTATGAGTTGTCTCTTTGGATTTGCAGGGGTCAGGGAGCCACTTGAGGAGGCAGTCTGTCCCTTATCAGAGCTCAAGTGCTGTGCTGGGAGCTCTGTTGCTCCCTGCAGAGCGACTGGGCAGCATTGTTTAAGTCTGCTGAAGTAGAGCTCAAAACTGCCCCTTTTGCCAGGTGCTTTATTCTGGGAAGGTGGGGCTTTATTTATAAGTCCCTGCTGGGCTGCTGCCTTTTTTCAGAGATGCCGTGCACAGCAAGGAGGGAGTCTAGTCACAGCCTGCCTGCAGAGGCCTTGCTGAGCTGTTGCAGGCTCTGCCTAGCTGCTGTGTAAACTTCCTTGTGATTTTGTTTACACATAGTGCCTCCTTTTTCATCTCTGATTTTATTTATTTGGATCTTCTCCCATTTTTTCTTTATTAGTCTGGCTAAAACCTTGTCAATTTTGTTTATCTTTTCAAAAAGCCAACGTTTTGTTAGTTGTTCTTTTGTATTATTTTCATTTCATTTCAAATTTATTTTTTCTCTGATCTTTATTATTTATTTATTATTTCTTATTTTCTACTAATTTTAGGTTCAGTTTACTCTTGCTTTTCTAGTTCCTTAACATAGTTTTTAGGTTATTTGTTTGAAGTTTTTCTTCTTTATTGGTGTAGACACTTACAGCTATATATTTCCCTCCTAGTACTGCTTTTGCTGTATCCCACAGATTTTGGTATATTGTATTTCCATTATTATTTGTTTCAAGAAACTTTTCTTCATTTTTTTTAGATGAGGTCTCACTCTGTCACTGAGGCTGGAGTGTAGTGACATGATCATGGCTCACTCCATGTTTAAACTTCTGGGCTCAAATGATCCTCCCACCTCAGCCTCCTGAGTAGCTGGGACCACAGGCACATGCCACCATGTCCAGCTAATTTTTTCTTTTGTTATTTGAATAGGCAAGGTCTTACTGTGTTGCCCAGGCTGGTCTCAAACTTCTGACTCAAGCAATTTTCCCATCTTGGCTTCCCAAAGTGCTGGAATTATAGATGTGAGTCACTACACCAGCTTTCAATTTCGTTCTTAATTTCTTCATTGACCCATTGGTTATTCAGGAGCATATTGTTTAATTTCCATGTGTTTGTGTAGTTACAAAATTCCTCTTGTTACTGATTTCAAGTTTTATTCCATTGTGGTCACAGAAGATGCTTGATATTATTTCAATTTTTTGAATGTTTTAAGACTTGTTTTGTGACTTAACATATGATCTGTCCTTGAGAGTGATTCATGTACTGAGGAAAAGAATGTGTATGCTGCAGGTTTTTGATAAAATATTCCATAAATATCTATTAGATTCATTTGTTCTATAGTTCAGATTAAATTCGATGTTTGTTGATTTTCTGTCTGGGAGATCTGTCCAATGCTGAAAGCAGGATGTTGAAGTTTCCAGGTATTATTGTATTTAAGTCTACCTCTCTCTTTAGCTTTAATAATATTTGCATTATGGATCTGGGTGCTCCAGTGTTGGCTGCATATGTATTTACAATCATTGTACTCTCTTGCTAAATTTACCCCTTTATTACTATATAATGACCTTTGTTTCTTCTTACAGTTTTTGTCTTGAAATCTATTTTGTCTGATATACATGTAGGTACTCTTGCTCTTTTTTGGATTCTAGTGAGATGGAATATATTTTTCCATGCCATTTTTTTCAGTCTATGTGTGTCTTTATGGATGAAGTGTGTTTCTTATAAATAATAGATCTTTGGGCCTTGTTTTACATCCATTCACCCACTCTATGTATTTCGATTGGAAAGTTTAGTCTATTTACATTAAATATTATTATGGATAAATAGTAAGGACTTACTTTTGCTATTTTGTTATTTGTTTTCTGGTTGTTTTGTAGTCTTTTCTTCTTCTTTTTCTTCTTTCCTGTCTTCCTTTTAGTGAACGTGATTTTCTCTGGTGGTATGATTTAATTTTGTGTGTGTGTGTGTGTGTGTGTGAGTTATGTGCTTTTTTATTTGAGATGGCCATGAGGCTTACAAATACCATCTTATAACTCTTTGTTTTAAACTAATGACAACATTCATAGCATAAACATGTAAAAAGAAAACTAATAAAAACTCTACACTTTAACTTTGTCCCCTGGCTTTTTAACTTTTTGTTGCTTATCTTTCTGTCTTATCATACTGTCTATCTCTTGAAATGCTGTAGTTGTTATTTTATTGGTTCATCCTTTAGCCTTTATATTTAAGAGTAGTTTACACATTGCAATTATGGTGTTACAATATTCTGTATTTTACTGTATGATTACTAATACTAGTGAGTTTTGTAACTGCAGATGATTTCTTCTTGTTCATTAACATCATTTTCTTTTAGACTGAAGAACTCCCTTTAGCATGTCTTGTATGATAGATCTGGTGTTGATGAAATCCTCCAGTTTTTGCTTGTCTGGGAAGGTCTTTATTTCCCCTTCTTGCTTGAAGAATATTTTCACTTGATATGCTATTCCAGGATAAAGTTGTTGCTGTTTTTTCCTTCAGCACTTTAAATATGTCATGCCACGCTCTCCTGGACTGTAAGGTTTCCAGTGAAAAGTTTGCTTCCAAACTTATTGAAGCTCTCCTCTATGCTGTTTGTTTCTTTTTTTCTTGATGTTTTAGGATCCTTTCTTTATCCTTGATCTTTGGGAGTTTTATTATTAAATGCCTTGAGGTAGTCTTATTTGGGTTAACGCTGCTTGGTGTTCTATAACATTTTGGAATTTTAATATTCACATTTTTCTTTAGAGTTAGGGAATTCTACTTCCTTTTTAAGGCCAATAACTCTGATTTTCCCTCCTGAAGCTATTTGCTAGATTTTATAGATGTGCTTCATTCTCTTTTGTTCTTTTTTCGTCTCCCCTGATACAGTATGTTCAAATAGTCTGTATTCTAGCTTACTAATTCTTTCTTCTGCTTGATCAATTCTGCTATTAAGAGATTCTGATGCACTATTCAGTATATCAATTACATTTTCAACTCTAAAATTTCTGCTTGTTTATTTTTAATTAGTGCAATCTCTTTATTAAATTTATCTGATAGAATTATGAATTCCTTCTCTGTATTATCTTGAATTTGTCATTGTTTGGGCATTGAGAAGTTAAGTCTTTATTGTAGTTTTCATATCTTGGGCTTGTTTGTGCCCATCCTTCTTGAGAAGGCTTTCTAGGTATTTGAAAGGACTTAGGCCTCAAGCCCAATAATGTATGGTTTTTGGAGACACATAGAGGTGCCACTTTAGTGGTCTTGGATAAGATCCATAAGAAGTCTCTGGATTACCAGGCAGAGACTCTTGTTCTTTTCCCTTACGTTCTCCCAAACAAATGGAGTCTTTCTCTCTGTGCTGAGCCACCTGGAACTGGGGGTGTGGTGATGCAAGCACCCCCCATCACTACCACCACTGGGGCTGTGCTGGTTCAAGAACAGCACTGGTTCCCACACAAGCCCTGCTGTAACCACTACCTGGCTATCACCTATGTTCATGCAAGACCCAACAGGCTTACAATAAGCAGGTGGCAAAGCAGCCAAGTTTGTGTCCTTCCCTTCAGGGCAGTGAGCTTCCATAGACCCTGGGTGGGTCCAGAGATGCTGTCTGAGAGCCAGAAATTGGCTCTCAGAAACCTTAGAAGTTTTCCTGTTGTTTTATTTTACTGCTGCCAAGCTGACAATAAAACTACAATACAAAGTCCTCACTCTTCCTTCTCCTTTATACAAGCAGAGGAGCCTTTCCCTGTGGCCACCACTACCACAGCCCATGGGAGATTCTGCCAGGCTACTACCAATGTTCAGCCAGGTCTGAGACTACCCCTTCAGGGAAGTAGGCTCCCCTCTGGCCCAGGAAAGATGCAGAAATGTTGTCTAAGAGGTAGGCCCTGACTTGGGAACCCCAAGAGCCTGTTTGTTGCTCTGCCTTACAGTGGCCAAGTTGGTATATAAGGTGTAAGACAAAGTACCTTTTATTTTCCCTCTGCTTTTCTCAAACAGAAGAGACTTTCACCATTGCCACCACAGCTAGGAATGTGCTGGGTCACACTTGAAGTCAGCACATCCCAGAGCCATGGCATAATATCTGAGTATTGCTGCCTGTTATTCAGGGGCCAAGGTCTCTTTAGTCAGCAAGTGATGAATTCTGGCAGGACTGTGCTCTGCCCTTCATGGCTGAGCTGTAGTACTTGGGGGTTGGGAGAGGGATGGTGCAAGCCCTCCTCATGACAACTGGTGCCTCCCTACGTCACATGCCATCCTAGTCCACTGACTGTGAGCCCAGTTCAGGGCTAGAAATTGCAGTCCTTGTGTCCTAGACTACCTTTCAAGTTTACCTAGGACCCCATGGTGGCAAGGTCCATCAGAATACTCAAGTTTTGACCTCTGGGATGGACAATTCCCTTTTGGCTATGCTGGTCCAGATGCTCCCTCCATGCATCAGCACTGGCTGAGTCCAGCATGGCTTTGCTCTCCACTGTGACAAAGCAGCACTGAGTTCATTGTGAAGTACCCTCATCACTTGCCTCTCCCTACCCCAAGTACACAGATTTTTTCTCTGCACCACACAGCCACTCCCGTGGGGTGGGAGAGAGGTAGTGTAAGCAATTGAAGACTTTCTCTCTGACCCTCTTCAATGTCTTTTTCAGTGATATGAAAGTAAAACCGGGCACGGTGACTTCTCACTTATTTTTTGGTTTTCGTGACAGTGCTCATCTGTGTGTAGTTGTTAAAATGTGCTGCTCTTCTAGGTGAACAAACAGTGTAGGCTTCTATTCTACCATCTTGCTCTGCCCCCTGCTCTGTCTGTATTAGCTTTAGACCTTTGCTACAATTCTATAAATTAATTTTCTTTCAGTGAAATTAAAGTTACATTATTCTGGGAATATTTCTATCCAAAATTTTATGAGTTATAGAAATTAAGCTGTGAATCTTATTTATTTCATGGAGTATATTTTATGATGTGTATGACCTTAAAATCTTACCTGTGGATTTAAAGAAAAACATCTCAACATTTGATGTAATTTTCTGGGAAAAAATGTTTTTAAAGACTTGGCATGAAATTTCAGCCTATAACATTCTATAAGTAAAGTTAAAGTTTACCTTATATTAAGTCAAAGAACAATAATTAATGGTCATGTTGTACCTTTAAATATAGCTTTAGTGACAAGCACATTATGAAATAAAATGCTTCAAAAGGCTCATCCTTCAGAAGACAAATTTGCAAGGTTTTTGTTCATGAGCAAGATAAACTGGTTTTTCAAATTCTGCAGTTTTTAAGAAAATAAACATTTAAACATTATGCATTGAAATATGTATGCTCAATTAATTTGTTAGATATATACAATTTTCACTTAGGTGAATTTATAAAGAACAGTCGCAGATTATTATGAAGCCATATTTTAAGCTATTATTTAAATTTAACAGGTGCTGGTAACTGCTTCTATAATGAGTTACTTTGAATTTTCTTGCTCTGTTCTTGTAATATCTGGTGAAAATGTTACAGGTAGTTAAATTATTAAGAAATCAGCAATACATAAAGCCAGGAACCACTAAAAACTCAGTCCTTAAATAATTGTGAATTAGAATTTCCCAGTGATTGGTAAAAATTAGAAAGATCTACAAAACTTTGCCCACTAATTTTTAGTGAGAATATGATAAGAAATGGAATCTTGGAATCTTTTCAATAGAACTCCAATTTAAGTTATTTGTGGCCATTCAATGCCCATATAGAAGGTAAACTTGTTTTTCAAACTCTATCTGTTATTTGTTATGATTTATTTAGCTTTGCAACATCTTACAAGGAGACAAACCTTACTGGGAGCTTTGCTTTATGATTTGTTTGTAAAGGTGAAAGAGACTCCAGCTCTGTTCATGACATCTAAGAGGGAGAAAGTTCTTATCTAAGAGGGAGAAACAGAAGTAAACCTATACTTAGACTAGTGATATGAGATCTGTGAATTAATCAAGGTAGCTAGCTGTGTTTGTTCATGTTGGTTGAGTGCTGTGTAGTCAAATGCAGCATCCTCAACATATATACCAACTCCTATGATGCACAGAAAAGGAAAAATTAAATTTGAGGGAATCAGTGGATATTTGCAAGGAACTGACATTCACATGGAATTTGAAGAATAAAGAGAAAGGAGTAGGGCTGAGACTGAAGTATATGCAAATATTCAGCAAAAAATTCAATTTTGGGGAAGATGGAAGAGCCAAAAGTCTATGAATGAAATACATTGTGGCTGGTTATACCTAAAATACTATGAACTTAGGGTTTTGTGAGAAGCAAAGAAGTATAGGAGGACAGCTTTAAGAGGAGGAAGATGGGATCAGGTTGGTGTTTTAGACAAATAATTCTTCTAGGGAATATGGATTGAAGGTGAGACCAGAGTGAAGCACCAGTTAGAAGTAAATGACTTCCGCAGTGAGTAAGCCTGACTACCAACTCCATTCCTTCAGACTTCATCTTCCTAGAATTCTCAGCAACATTTGGTATTATTGACCATTCCCTCTTCGAAAAATTCTTGTCTCTTGATTATTGTGACACCACACTTGTTTTTATTTCTTCTTTTTCTCTGGATGCTCTTTTGGGGACTGACTTCAACTTTGATACCCTGTAAGATCCTGACATGGCCCATTAGTCTTCTTGCTCTACCCAGTTGCCTTCCTGTTATTTAAATTAGGGGACAATGACTCCCAGCTCCACATCTCTAGTCTAGATTGTTCTCCCAAGCACTAGGCTTGTATAGAGTCGAATGTCTAACTGAAATATGTGTCAAGACATCCAAAATGAATTCATAATTTTGTAAAATGCCTTTAGAAGGCATATTTCTGGGCTGTTTTTACAGATGCAGTCATTAATTCTGTGCTAGAAATAAAAGGATGATGGCTCTAACTTTACTGGTTTTATTTGTTGCTTTGCTTAACAAATATTCTTAAAGACCTACAATGGGAACAGATCTATGGGAGATATAAAGATGCTTAAAATAAGGTTACTGTCTGCTCAAAACTTTTGTTAAGTATGGGAGGAAAGGAAATTAAGCTATACTTATGAGTTTATGGTGTGACAGGAACTATTGCCTACTACATAATTTAATCTTCACAATCCTTTGGGTGGACATTATTGTTGTTGGTGTTCAAGTGAAAACATGAGGCTCAAAGATACTTCCAATATCATCCAGTGAGAAATAGCAGGACACAATTCAGCCCAGTCTACTATGTTACTAAAATCTGTTTTTTCCTTCACACCACATGACTCAGAATTTAGGGATCATTCAGTAGGAATACCCAAGGTAAGAGCATTCCAAACTCTCTCAATGTCCAAGCCATAGAGTATTTTGCTCCCACCAGATGCTTTTTAATCCCAGTCTCTAATACCCCACTACCTGGAATATGGAACCCTCTCTGGCACTATTGAAAGTAACCATGAAAGAATTTATTTTTTTTTCAAAATTTTTTTTAAAAAAATTAACTGACATAAAGTTGTATGTATTTATTATATATAACATAAAGTTATGAAGCATACATACATTGTGGAATGGTTTTACTTGATTATTTCAATGGACTGCATCTTATTTGTTGACTTACTTATTGTGTTGGTAAAAGATTTCCATAGAAACAGAACCAATATGTTGTATATGTATATATATGTATGTATTTCCTATACAGAAAGAAATTATCAGAAATTGGCTCACATGATTGATTATGGAGGCTGGAAGGTCGCAGGATCTGCAGGATAAGTCAGCAAGCTAGAGACCTGAGAGAGCTAACAAATTAGTTCCAATCTAAGTATGACAACCTGAAAACCAGACGAGCAGATGGCATGGCTCCAATTCAAAGGAGAGTAGGCCTGGGACCCAGGAAGACATGATGTTTCAATTTGAGTCCAAAGATAGGAATAAAAGCCAATGCCCAGTTCATAGGTAGGAACTGCTCTCTTACTTGGGCGAGGGTTAGCCATTTTGTTCTATCCAGGCCCTCAACTGATTAGATTAGCCCCCCAACATTATAGAGGTCCATTTGTTTTACTCAGTCTACTTATTTAAATTTTAGACTCACTCAGAAATGCTCTTATATAAACACCCAGAATAATGCTTGACAAAATATCTGGGTACCCCATGGCCCAGTCAAGTTAGCACATACAATTAAGCATTACATTTATAATACAGAAATTATATCTGGAGATTAGTGGGTGGCATGGTTCCTTTAGAGAAGGTTGATAAAAACAGCACTTCTGACTTCCTGCTGTCAAGGAATCAAAGAAAAGAAAAAAAGAAAAACCTTAGTACTGCCTCTTCTCAATGGGTTACTCAAACATCTGCTGAATATGCCAAGTATATTATGATCCTAGCCCTGGAGAGAAAGGGCACTTCACAGCTTTGGTGACGATGATGATGAAGTGTAAGTCACTTAAATACTCGACAGTTTTATTTATGGAGCGAGGCATTTCCTTTAATGCTGTTTTACAGGCAGCAGGGAAAAATCTGCAAACATATTTTGGATAACATACAAGTTTGTCAGGGTCTTGAGTTACTCCACACTCAGAATGCAGGAGTATCTTATGTTAACAGGGAACATTTACACTTCGTGCAAACAGGGTTTGGGGAAGTTTTAAAATATCTGGAAAACCGACTTTGTATTAAGATGTTTATACCAGAATGATGAGTATATCACAGTTTTCCCAGGAAATGGTTTAGTAGACAAGGTTGTTTCAGAGGCAGCTCCTGACATAATGGAAGTCTTTAAACCTTGGAATCTACTGTTGCAGGAATATGGGGTAGTAAAATCAGGGGTGGACAGCATCTGTGTTCCTACTAACTTGCTTAAAGTTCAAACACTTCTTCCAGTGTCAGACCAGGGAACAAACCCTGGACCTGAGAGGGGAGCTGTGAATAGCTACACGAATCAATTTCACTTGGAGAAAAGTCATCCACCTAGAGCACAAAACTACTAGAACTTTGTTTTGGGCCATTCTGGTTCGAAAATTAAGAGTCAGATGCTGTGAAATTAATTTCTGAAAAATCAATCTTTCTCTCTCCTCTCAATTCAAGTCATAGAATCCTATATTACAGTTGAGAACACATTTAGAAGTTGGCCAATTTTCTCTGTCTCTCATTATTCATAATCTGGGGGTTCATTAGGTCTGGTTGGGCCACATAACTCACCCATGGTAGTCCCCATTTTAAGATGCTGTGAGTGTACAACTTCAGGTATGTTTCTAATTGACCCTTTTGTAGAGGAAGTATTTTCTCTGTCACATATATGCCATTGGTAGAAGTAGTTTCATTCTTTCTTCTGCAACAGCAGTTTTAAAACATAGATGGTTTACTTATTTCATTTACTTCTTCATTTAATAAATATTTGTTAAATGTCTGGATACTGTGGCAGACAGTAGAAACAAAAGGTGATCAAAAACAAAGAAGGACCCTTTCCTTATGGTGCTCACAGTTTAGGATTTTATCCGTAATTTCCATAATAATCTAATTATTATTTATTTTATATTTCATAATAATAGCACAATGAGAAAAATAACTAAAGAAATGAAATTTAAAGTTTCCCCTCTGTTCTTTTATTTTGACTTACTCCATTAAAAAATATTTCTTTCAAGTAATTCTCCTAGGCCTGCTTTTAACGTTAATGTTAATTATGGTGCATATTTTGCACTCAATTTTTCACGTCTAAATGATCTTTGAAGACTATCTTCCATAAATGTTTTGTCACGAGCATTTTCCCTATTACCATCTTCAAAATGATCACCTTTATAAATACAGGTAATTTGCCATATAATTAAATATTCTTTTATTTGGGGACATTTAATTATATATAGTTTAGCAATAAATAACATTGGAGTTGGTTTCTTTTTTCTTGTCTTCTACAGGTTCTTTCAGCAACTAAATAATTGGAATTCTATATGAGAGTAATGAGATGTTTTTCTTCTGTGTTAAGCAAGGTAAGAGATGGACTGATATTTTGGGATCACTCAAATTTATTGTATCCAATCTGTTCTAGATTTATCCTAAAATTCCAGTTGACCAGAAGAACTAGTATGAAGCCCAAAAGGAAACCAACACATTTTGTAATGCATGATGCAAAGATGTGTTTATCTTCTTTTTATTAAAAGTAAAAAAAAAAAAATAGAGGAATATCTTATATGTGTACACAGTCATAGGATTACATATACATGAAAAAAGACATTGAAACCACTGAAAGTATTTCAAAATATTTTTTAAGTTTAAATTATACTTATTACATATTTATGCTGGCTTGCTGGAATTATGAAATATGAGTTCAGCATTAAAATGATTATAATCTCTTATAATACAGAAAGAAGAATTATTTTTTGTCAATCTTGTGATCATTCCATTGTGGGTTAATATCCCTTCCCTTGTCAACCATAGGCTTTTTTCTTTGTTTAAAAATAGGTATGGACTTACTGGAAGAAAAGCCTGTGCCATTTTACCTCTCTTGGGTTGCTTCTTCAAAGGGTTGTGGATGGGAATGTGGGGGTAGATATTCCTGCTGAGACTCCTCACTGTAGCTATCACAGGAATGTCTCTAATGGTGGACAGGCAGGATCTAATGAAGAGCAGGATGCAGTAAAGCTGTTAAGTCAAGCCCTGTATGCTTCTTCTGGATTTCAATTATTCCATGCGGCTGATGAGATTCTGAATTACCAACAGCTGCTCATTTGCTCGCTTTCTTGTCTGCCACAGCTGCCAGCAGCTGTTCTTTCTTACCCCATATCCAGATGCAAACAGCTGTTCTCTCTTTCTTTACAATTGTTAGCAGTGGCTTATTTTTGCCCCAAACACATGGACAACTGCAGCAATAGAAATTGTATTTTTCAGTTGTGAGGAAATGTTGGACAACTTCATAAAGGTCGAATGGGGTAAGGGAAAGAAGGAATGAGAGGTGATTAGATACAGAAGGAGCCTGTGTTGGTAAGCCAGAAGGTGGATAAAATAATTCTAGTATTCTTTGGGGGCTGCATATGTTGTGACAATGGATACTTGTAATTCTTCCTTACTTTCATTCCTTTCCATTTACCTTGGAAAGCAAGGAGTCATCATTAACAAGCAAACCCCAGGAAACTGAGCACTTAGGAAAAAATTATGGTGGTACTCCAATGACTTAGTTTTCATTCATTTATTTAAGAAATATTTGTGGCTACTATTATATGTCAGGTACTGTTATATAGATATAATAGGTGCTAAATAAATGGATGTTTTTATGAATATATTCACACATATACACAACTTATCAGTTCTGACTCTGTTCATGATATAAAAAACTAACATTTTAAATGATTTTGTTTTGTAGAATTTAGCCACTTTTCTCCCTGCCATTAGGACTGGGGACCTTTGGATTATGTCCCCATAGGGACTTTTGGATTCTCTCCCTAGTTCCTGCAAAAAGAGCTTTGAGAACCAGGATCAAGAAATATTCCTGGTCCTCATGTCTCTCTTTTTGCAGGAACTAGGGAGAGAAAAATGTTAAAAAAAGGGAAAGAGACTTAAATTTATTGAGCACTTATCGTATCTCCAGTACTGTGCATTGTTCTTTACATAGGTTTTCTTATTTCATTTTCTTCAGAGAGTTAGGAAGTTGGCATAATTATTTCCAACTAGCTAATGAGGAAACTGAAGTTGAAAGTGTGAAGCTGCTTACCTAAGGTCATATGGTCAGGGAATGATCCGGGACCAGACACAGACTCTGTCTCCCCAAAGCACAAGTTCTTTCAGTCTATCCAGCTTCCACATGCTTTTCCTTCCTCTAGTCAGGCTGCAGAGGTAACTGTGATAATTGAGTTTAATACTTTAATTGTGGAAGCAGATATATAATTGGTCTGAAGGCTTAGTCTTCAGTTGGAAATTGGTCCAAAAGTTACTTCATCATTTTAAGCTGCAGAACGATCATAAAAGGTGAAATAAAAGAAGAGATGCTGAGGGCTCATAGCTCAGGTTACTTCATCATTTTAAGCTGCAGAACGATCATAAAAGGTGAAATAAAAGAAGAGATGCTGAGGGCTCATAGCTCAGGTTATTATCACAAATAAAATCTCTGAAGAGTTTTTGGCCAAAGTATGGGAGGACTTAATACTCATATTTCACACCCTAACTTAATCCATTAGTATCTGAACAATGTTAGTGGTTATACTTTGGGATATTGAGTGGGAGAGAACTGGCTGAGGCTCTAAGGAAACTTCCTATGGTTTAGGGAGCCATTAGGAAAAAGCTTCTTATTCTTGTAAAATTTCTCAAACTTTCAGGGCTGGGTTTCTGTGGCTGGCTGATAGTCAGCCTCAGTTAGATTCTTGCCAAATTGAGCATCAACAGCTCATTTGGCTTGGAAGAAAAAGAAATGAGAAACAACTGACATTTGTATACTTGAAATTATGAGCTGTTTCTCTAACAAAGAGACCAAACACTTTCAGCTTGTTTTACAGTAAACATACACATTGAACAATCTGGCTGGCTAGCAGCTGTCTGTGCATATGTAGGGCATATGTGAACACATATGGATGCATAAAACTCACATATGTTCACTTAAAAGGACACTGTCAAATCATTTTATGGCTTTTTTTTTTTGTTCTCTGGGCTCTATTGTTTATAAAATCTTAGAAGCTTAAAAATACAATTTCTTTCCCTACTGATTTTTATTCTTTCTTTCTTTTTTAAAGCAAATATTTGGAATGACCCTCAAATAAGTGGGACTGGTTCTATTTGATACCTAATCCTATTTGAGAATCCACAGCAAAATATATTGTTCAATCAGAAGTAAAGCACTATGAGAGAGACAATTCCTTATGAAGAGAAAAATAGGCATATTCTATTTTCAGAGGAGACATTTCAAATTAAATAGTACTTACAAGATTATTTTCTGGCATTCCAGGGCTTTTAGTGTGTGTTAGATATTTCATATGGATATTAGTGACTATATTAAATCTTATTTTCTACTTTCTAAAATATATTTTAGCAATATTACTCTAGCTTCCTTATTAAGTAGAGGTATTAAAAAAGAATCTCTGCTTTGGGCAAATGCTGTGAAGAATCAAATCAAAATGGCCCAACAACTTGAAAAGATGCTAAAAAAAAATCACAACCAGTCAGAAAAACAAAAAGTAAAATAATAATGAGTTATCATTTTTCACCCTGAAAGCTGGCAAAAAGAAAAAGCAAAACCATACATGTCAAGTGAAGAGGTGAGGAAAGGAGTACTTTTATACCTTGCTAGGAAAATGGAAATTTTAAGCAGCATTTGAAAGTAAATCTGGCAACATTTTGTGAATTAAAAAAAAAATACTTACCTCCGTTACCAGTGCATAAGGATATAGGCAACAGTAGCATTATTTTTATTTATTTATTTATGTACTTTAGGTTCTGGGGTACATGTGCAGATCATGCAGGATTGTTGCATAGGTACATACATGGCAATGTGGTTTGCTGCCTCCATCCCCCAGTCACCTACATCTGGCATTCCTCCCCATGTTATCCCTCCCTGACCTCCCCACAACCGCCCCAGGCTGTCCCTCCCTTGGGCCCCCCCAACAGACCCCAGTGTGTGATGCTCCCCTCCCTGTGTCCATGTGTTCTCAATGTTCAACACCCGCCTATGAGTGAGAACATGCGGTGTTTGATTTTCTGTTCTTGTGTCAGTTTGCTGAGAATGATGGTTTCCAGATTCATCCATGTCCCTATAAATGACACAAACTCATTGTTTCTTATAGCTGCATAGTATTCCATGGTGTATATGTGCCACATTTTCCTTGTCCAGTCTATCATCGATGGGCATTTGGGTTGGTTCCAGGTCTTTGCTATTGTAAACAGTGCTGAACAGCAGCATTATTTAATGTGGCAAAAATAAAACCAAGTGAATGCCCTTCAATAGGGACTGTTGTTGAATAAATTAAGGTATATTTATACCTTAGAATATAATATAGTCACTCAAAAAAGCAAAATGGAGAAATACTAGTTGACTTTGAAGAATTAACATCTGATATTGCTGAGATAGAAAAGTAATATGTATAGAAGAACATAGGAGTCTACATTATGACTCAATGACCAAAACAACTTTTGTATATATTAATTTGTCTCTCTATAGTCTTTCTGTCTATCCATTTGTATAAGGCTATATGATGGGAAAAAAGGAACAGATATGTATGAACAGATACATATCATGTTGTTAAGATGGGTTTTCTGGAAGGGGTTGGGGAAATTGTGGTGGTGGTAGGTGAGGGAGCTAAACAAAAAGGAAAGAATCTAATATAGGCAAAATCCTGTAAGAAATGGTTATATTTATGCAAAATCGTGTGAGTATACATTCAAAGGAATACTTGAAATAATAAGAGATCAAGACATTCTCATCTTCTACCAGAATTTCCATGGATAGCGATAAAGGATGACGTGACAGTTCCAAACTCAAATAATCCTGGAAAAAAACTGAACTTGAGGGTTGGCTGATCTATGTGAGTTTCCTGTGTAAGAACAAGATGAGCAAGATGCAATCATTTCAGGGTACTGGTGCCACCAAGTGGTGTCTGGAGCAATTGTTGGTGGCATTTTATTACCCCACTAGTGACAGAACCTTGGCTTACCTATGCCTATCATGGTCGTAAGCAGGATGTGGATGGCTCCAGTTCTCTGTGGAGCGAAGCACACACCTGTGATCCTGGCACTCATATGAACAGGAAGTATGAAAAAAGTGGGTATGGAACAAACAGCTTTGGCTGTGAAATCTGAGCTCCCCTTGGTTTCTCCTGCTGACAATTGCTCTACCATGACTCACCTTTACCTTGAGATGTGTTCAAAAGTTTGTAAGTACTTGGACAAGTGTTAAACTTGTATATCTTCTTTAACTGCTTTAACTAAGATTTTATATAATCTCTCATATAGGGTTTCTCTTTTTATTGCTGCCATTGTGGCTTGGCCTTTCCTGATTTCTTTACTGGTGTCATAAAAATGTTCATGGGCTTCTCTAGCCTCAGTCTCTCTCTGCTCTGTTCAAGCCATAACCCACTTCTATGCTAAGCTTCCTGAAGTTCTAGTCATTTAACAACACCACTGGAAAGCCTTCAATTGTTTTCCTCTAACTACTAGCAGAGTCTGACCTCAGACCACAGCACAGACTTTTAACAGGGTGACTCTAATGACTTAGTTTGCCCAGTATAGTCCCAGTTTCCTTCTGTTGTCCCAGTGTAATCATTGTAGCTTTCTCTATTACTCAACAGTGTCCTACTTTGGGTATTACATTTTATGGATATCTGAGTTTTATCTACTTAGTTCTTCTTCCTATGTTATAAATAAAATTTCCATGTCTCAAAAGAAATAGCACTCAAAGATAAATCCTCTCAGCAAGGCAGTTTACTTCTACAGAAGGGTAGGGCTCACGGATGGAGCAATGGTGACTGCACATTTGGACAAGGGAGGAAAAGGGATGCTTATGCCTGATGGAGGTTGCCCCTATTGCTGTGTCATTCCCCTATTGGCTAGGGTTAGATCATGCAAGCTAGACTAATCCCCACTGGCTTTTTTAAAGAGAGCAGGGGTATGAGCTGGAGTGGCAGGGTGGGTGGTTTGGTGGGAAGGATGGTTATGGACAGGTCAGAGCAGGTAGTCAGGGGTGACCTAGTCAAAGCAGGTGACCAGAGCAGGTGACTGGAGCAGGTGACCAAAGCAGGTGACTGGGATGAGTCAGGACAGAGGTGGGGGCTGGGGGAATAGATGTGAACTACTTATTAGAACCGGTAGAGAAGGTTGTTTACTGAAACTACAAGGAAGTTAAACTTTAAAATGGAGGACAAATAACTGAACATAATGACATATTGATTCTTTCAAGAGAAATTTAGAACTCATTGTATACAATAATTTCCTCTTCTTGAATTCTCCTTATAGCTCTTTCTCTTCCAACTTCCTTAACGTGTCTTGGCTTAGTTGTTCTGCTTGATTTTCTAAAAGAAGAAGCTTCTCTGAATAAGGTAGGGGATAGTTAAGGCAGGTTTTGGCAATTGTTGCTTTTATGATTCTCTGCACCAGCCCACAGATGCATGGTTGGACACAACACCCAACAAGGATGAGTACACCCACTGTGGCTGTGAGAGAAGTGAGAACTGAGGCTATGATTCCTTTCCATTTTCTGAACCATTTTTCTAGCCACCCTGTGAAGGGGTCATTTGCCCCCAAGTTGTTGGCTAACTCGTTGGAAAAGCAGTCAGACCTTGCAATGCCTTTGTTATACTTCCATCAGCAGTATTATCTGGTATGAAGGTACACTGAGTTTAAATCATGATGCAAACTCCTTCTCTTTCTGCTAATATCATGTCTAAGGCTATTCTGTTTTCCCAAGCCATCTGGCTAGTAGCCCCTAATTGCTCAGCTATTCCTTTAACAATATCTCTAGTGTAGTTAATAAACTGCTGTTGGTTGTAATAAATGTAATTTATCCAATCTACGTTTTTATTATTGTCACTCACTAAAATATTGACTAAAAGCCTGCAGCTATTTGATCTCAGACTTTAAATTTATTTAGTACTCATTGTGGAACTCCAATTGCATCTAAATAGATATGAGAGTCAAAAAACCCAAAAGGAGCTTCTTTTGCTTTACAGTGTTGTATTTTTCCTTCCTCTGGCTGATGAAATGCCAAGGTGAAAGAGATAGCCAGTTGGACTAGAGCACAAGTCTCACTCCAGTTACTTGGCAGAGTATCCAGTAAAGATCCATCAATCACAATACCACCACACACCTGCTCATGGATGAACAAGGTCTGACTGATTGGAAGCTCTTGAAAAGTCTTAAGCTCACTGCATCCCTTCAGGTCTCCAAGGAATGCTAAGTTTCCTCATTGTCGTGAGAGACATGAAGTGAACTTAGTATCAGGAGACTAAAGCTGGATGGCCCTCGGGGGCTGACTGGCGGGGTGTTGAACTTTGGGATCTAGCAGAGAGCTTGGCATGACTTGTCACCCCAAGCTGTAGAATCTGGAAAAGAGCTACCATATAGCCCATGCTTGGTCAACTAGAGGATTATCCTAGTGGAAAGGGAATGATCTGGGCCTCTGGCCTGCTGTGTCCTAGTTTGGATATTACATTTGATGGATACCTGAACATAACAATTGCTTTTGTTTAATGTGCTAATGGAATATTTGATCCATTCCAACTAGGCATTTGTATCTTGATATCATGTCTCGATTGCCAAAGTTTAAGTCTTTAACTTCTACAATAGCTACATTAGCCTTGTCATTAAATGGAGAAGGAACAAGTGTTTTGTTGTTAGAGGTTTTAGAAGAAGGCTTAGGGAGAGGTGCAGGCAGTGAGGGATCAGTGAAATATATCTCAGAGGATCCAATAGGATATGTTTCTGAAACTTCAGCCCCCATACCATAAAACTGGCTTAATGAAGAGAACCCACTTAGAGAAGGGGAAGAATTTTGAGGGTTTGAGATAACAACCTGTATAGGATTTCACTGGTTTAGCTGACAGTTAGGGGAAGCTATTCTTTTAGTAAAATGAATGTATGGTTTTAGGAAATTACAACTACTGGTTGGGACAGTCCATCCTTGCTCTTCAGTGGTCCACAGAACACTGGACCAATTATGGCATAAATGCTCTGTATCGAGCGGCAAGATTTCTGGTTGACACTGGAGTCTTCATTGAAATCTTCCCAGACTAAATGGTCTCAATTCACTAATGCCCAGTCTGAGGACAGCCAGGAAGGACAGAGTTATTTTTCTGAAGTGTAGAGCTGTCTTTGACTAGGCAAGTCCCCACAGGGTATAACAAGGCAAGCATCAAATGCAATAGTTGGAGGCGAAATTGACTTGGTTACATTAATAGCTAGATGGTCAGCAATAGAGCAAGGAAAGAAGAGAGTAATAGAATAGATGAAAGGGAGTTAAATTTTTCTTAGCTTTAGTTTGGTAGGGTTTTCCCCTGGGATTATGTCCCATAACTCCAGAGGGGATGCTGCTTTCTTGACTCACATATGATGGGTACATCCTCTCTCTGCCATCTGGACTGCGGTTTCAGTAGTTAGGAGCACTAAGTAAGGTTCTTCCCAAGCTAGCTTGAGCTTCTTTTCTTTCCAGCTTTTGATGAGGATGTGATCCCCAGGCTGATGTTGATGCACCGGGAACTCCAGGGGTGGTGACTGTGCTAAGAGGCCTTTAGTTTTAAGAGGAGATAAAGTAGAAGATAGACTAAGTATATAATTTTTAAGGAAATAATCTTTTACTTCAAAGATAGGAATGTCAGCAGTGGAGTGTAAATAAGGCAATCCATAGAACATCTCATAGGGAGAAAGACCAGTATCTTTCCCTGGGGCAGTTAAGATTCTCAGCAGGGCATTAGGAAGGCACTTGGTCCATGGCAACCGAGTCTCTAAGACTAATTTGGTTAGGTGGTTCTTTAAAGTCTGATTTATTCTTTCTACTCTACCTGATGAGGGTGGGTGCCAGGGAGTATGATATTCCCATATAATGTCTAATGTTTGGGATAACTTTTCAATGATGTGTGTGAGGAAATGAGTTTCATTGTCTGAGTCAATATTTTCTGTTAGTCCAAACCTGGGTACTATATTTTCAATTAGGGGCCTTGACTACATTATTGGCTGTTGTGTTTGAAAAGGGAGTAGCTTCGACCCAATGACAGAGGTGATCTACTATCACTGGTAAATATTTTAGACAGCCTATTGGTGGCATTTCTGTGTAATCAACTTGAATACTTTGGAATGGCCTTAAGCCTGGATTCCTTCCCCCGAGAGGTAATCTTTTTATAGTTTGTTTATTAGTTTTCTTACATACTAAGCAACTATCTGTAAGCTGGTTGGCTAGGGTATAAATTCCTATATAAACTCTGAGAATTGCATAGCATATGGCCTGGGGCACTCAGTGGGTCCCTTGATGGAGTTGAGACAGGATTTCCCTCATAAGGGGTTTAGATAGCATTTCTTTCTGGTCTGGCAATATACGTTTTCCTTCTGAATTCTCTTCAGCGTCTGTTCTTATTAGTTTTTCTTTTTCAGTGGAAGAGAAAATGGGGATTAGATAGGAGGAAGGAGGTAGGGAATTAAGTGAAAAATATGCATTTCAGAAGAAACAGCAGCCTGCTTGGCCATCTGATCTGCCAGGTTATTTCCTCGACTTTTAAAAGGAAAGGCTTTTCTGGTGTCTGGGAACATGGACAATAGCTATTTCTTCTGGCAACTGAAGATTATTCAACACTTGGGTGATTAGCTCCTTGTGAACAAGGTCTTGACCTTTACCATTAATGAGACCTCATTCAGTCCAAATTTTTCCAAATGTATGGGCCACTCCAAAGGCATACTTAGAATTGATATAGATGGTTCCTTCCTGGTTCTGTAAGTACTTTAAATCTTGACTGACTGCAAAAAAGCTCACATGTTTGAACAGACCAACTGTTAGGCAGTTTTCCTGACTATTTCTACAAGAGTTTCTCTGTCAATTACTCCATACCCATTGTGTCTTTTTCCCCAAACCACCCAGAAGGAACCATCTATGAATAAGTGCTGTCCAGTCCTGAAGGCAGTTTCTCCTAGGTCTTGTCGAACCTTTGTAGGATAATCAATTGTCTCTAAACGTGTGCTCTCTCCTTAGATTTGGATTCCCTATTAGGAAACCTGCTGGGTTAAGTGAATTATCAGTGGTTAATGTTAAATCATCTTTTGCTAATAGAATGGCCTCATACTTTGAGATTCTTGAGTCAGTAAGCCATCTCCCTGGTTTAAGATAGTTCTAACTTGGTGGGGCATGCTTATTTTCAATCTTCCTCCAAAGGGTAACTTTCTGCTTTCCTTGACTAATATTTCCATAGTTGCAATGGATGAGATATACTGAGGCCATCCACAAGTGACTGGATCTAAGATCTTTGATAGGAAGGCCACGGGCTGCTGGCAGCCTCCGTGTTCTTGATTAAGCATTCCTAAAGCTACCCCACTGTCCACACTGACACAAAAGTGGAATGGCTTTTCTGTGGAGGGTAAGGCTAAAACAGAGGTGGTTATCAGCCTTTCTTTCAACCTTTCAACTTGATCAGCTTCCTCAGAAGTCCACAGAAAATGGTTAGGCTTCTCCTGGGCAAGTTTTTGGAATAACAGCTTACTGTGTAGTGCATATGAGTCGATCCATAAGCAGCAGTATCCAGCTAACTCTAAAAATTTCCTGAGTTCTTGTTTAGTTTGAGGCAAGGGTAGAGACATGATTCCCTCAACTCGTTTAGGCCCTATTCTTCACTTGCCTGCACTTATTAAGTGGCCTAAATATTTAACTTCAGACTTCACATACCGAAGCTTTCTTTTTGAGACTTGTAGCCCCTCAAACTGCAGATGATTAAGAATATGTGTAGAGAAGTTAGTTACATTCTCTATATCTTCACCATATATAAGAAGAGAATTCACATACCAGAGAAGGCATATTTGCTCTGGGATGACAACCTTTTCTAATACTTGTTCTAAGATTTGGCCAAAAAGATTAGGGGAGTCTGTGAAAGCTTGGGGCAAGATTGTCCATTGATATGTTGTTTCCACCCTGAATGGAGATCGTCTCACTCAAAAGCAAATATATCTCAGTTATCTTCAGCCAGAGGACAGGCTCAAAATGCATCTTTCAAATCTATTACAGTAAATCATTGATGATTATATGGAATCTTGCTGAAAATGGTGTAAGGATTGGGGACAACAGAGTGGGTAGTCTGGACTATTTGGTTTATAGCTATAAAGTCCTGTACCATTCTGTATGACCTATCTGATTGCTTGACTGGCAGTATTGGAGTGTTATAAGGGGACATACAGGGCTTGAGAAGCCCATCTTTAATAAGGCCTTCAATGATAGATTTCAACCCTATCCTGCCCTCTAGTGAAATGGGGTATTGCTTCCTTCTTACTTCTTCTGAAGTCTTTAGCTTGATGTTGATTGGAGGGACTCGGATGTTGATTGGAGGGACCTTGGTTCCCTTCTTTGGACAGACATTAGGATTAATATATTTTTAATCTGCAGTGGTGAGTAGATTTAATGAGGTGAGGAGTTCTCTTGGGCTAATTTGTAGACCTATGGCTAACTTTAGCATTAAATCTTTCCCTAATAAATTAGTCCTGGCTTCAGGTATTAACAAGAACTGAATATGAGCTGGGCATTCCTGGTATTTGACTTCTGTGCTTTCTAAAATTTTTGTTTTAAATCCTTCCCCTTTTACCCCAGAGACTAAAAGTTCTTCTGAGGAGCAGACAACATTAGACAAGGGGAAACAAACAGAGGAGTAAGCAGCACCTGAATTTACTAAAAAGGTGATAAGCTCATGTTTGAGTCCCACTTCCGAATTCTGAATTTACTAAAAAGGTGATAAGCTCATGTTTGAGTCCCACTTCTGAATTCTGAATTTACTAAAAAGGTGATAAGCTCATGTTTGAGTCCCACTTCTGAATTCTGAATTTACTAAAAAGGTGATAAGCTCATGTTTGGGTCCCACTCACACTGGAGTCCTTTTTATCAAGGGCTCCTGGTGGGACTCAAGATAAAAGAGACAGAGCCCCTGAACCCCCTACTCTTCCTCAAAAGTCATGAGTGGAAGGGCTTCTTTCTCCTTTCTTAGTTTGGGACATTCTCTTTTGAAGTGACCTGTTCTTCCACATCTTTAGCACCTATCTTGTCCTTCCTCCCTCTTAGTTCTGGGATTCTTTGCTCCTACTCTTTAGGGGGTCTGGTAAATGAGGGCCTTGGTCCTCCAGATGGAGCCTGAGGTCTCAAAGGAGGGTTTGGACCCTTTACAGTATCTGACTCCCTGGGAGCTCTGTTTAGAAGTACATGGGTTTGGAGCCATCTGTTGGATGGTGGATAGCATGTTTTGGCTTTTGTTTTGGCTTTTCTTCGTCTCTCATTACGTATGCCTTCTGAGCTTCCCTGAGAAACTCACTTAGGGGATCATCTTCCCAATTTTCTATTTTTTGTAATTTTTCAAAATGTCTGGCCAACTTTTAGTGACAAATTGGAATTTCAACATTCCTTGCCTAAGGGGACTGTTCAAATTGAGACCTGCATATTGCCTTATTTGCTCCCTGAGTCTGTCTAGGAATCTCATAGGCCCTTCATCCTTTTCCTGTTGAATATCAAATGCTTTAGAAAGATTTTGGGTTTGGGGTACTGATTCCCAAATTCCCTTTATTATCCTCTCCCTTAGGTCCTGCATGTTTTTCTGGTGATCCACGTTGTTACTGTACCCGCCCCCCCCCACCCTGCCAGGGGTCTCAGGTGAGGAATATTTGGTCCGTGGTAGGAGGAACATTTTGACTGGGAGGATACTCACACTCCCAAACTGCCATAGGAGCCCTACGAATCATACTACTTTCTTCCCCTGAAGAGAGGATGCCCAAGATAAACATTAACTTGACCCAAGTGTATAACTGAGGTCCTAAGAACTGGTCAATTTGATCTGCCACTCTGTAAAGGTCATCTAGTAGTGGCTTAAGCTCCTTTTTTAAATTTTGGACTTCTGAACTGGTTAAGGAAGCATTTACAAAGCGAATAGCCACCCCGCCTTCCCCCAACCTTGTGGTACCTCTTTCAAAGGGAAGAGAGTCGGGGCTGACTCTTTAGATGTGTAGAGGGAAATGGGGAATTCTGAACATCTTTTTTACATTGTTCTACCTCACACTGGAGTCCTTTTAGAGAGGGGTGTTTAGATCAGGAGGGAACAGATTTATGGGATGGTAATTCCCAAAAGTCAGGATTATAAGGAGGAGGGACAACATAAGCAGGAGAAAGATTTGGAATGGATCTGAGGTGGCAGCAGCTGCTTGAGGAGGAGGATTGGGGACACTGAGCAGAGGAAGATAATCTAGGGGATCCCATGAGCTGGAGTTTTTAGGCATGGGAACTGGCTTCTCTGACTTTTCATTCCGAGGTGCCAGATTGGATTCTTCTCTATTTGTTTTTAAGAGAAAAAGGAGGATGGGTCCCTGCCTCCAACAAAGAGCACAGTCCAGTTCTTCTTGAGATGCTGGACTTTTATCATTAACATATTAGATTAGAAGCTGACACATTACATCCTCATTTGACCCAAACTTTGGCCAGTAGATTAAGGGTTTTAGGATGGGTCCTTGAGTCCAAATAAAATAGCATTTATTTTTTTAACACATCTTGCTTTTTCTTGTTTAGTTATTTCATTATCCTTCCAGTATTTTAACATGAGACCTAGGGGGCTATCAAGGGGCATATCCTTGTTACCATTTTTGTCCTTCTTGCTCCCTGCCTTGCTTGGGGTATTCCCCATCTTGATCGTTTTGGGGTAAGGCCCAATTTCCCCTACTGGCAATTACTCATCTTTTAGGGTGAGGTCCAGTTTCCCTTATTAGAAACTTCTCACCTTCCCTACTATTGGAGGTTTGTGTGAGGTTCAGTCCCCCCAATGGAGATGTCTCACCTCTTTTTAACCTCCAAGGCACCCCAACCAGCAGATACTTCACCGCCCCCCACCACTCCCCACCACTTGGCTCTTCTTGCCTTGGTATAGTCCAACCAAGGAATAGTTTACTGACCACCCCCACCCCCCACACAGCTTTTCTTACCTTGGTCTCAACCACCAAGGAAATACTTTACCGGCTCCCAAGATGTCTTTTTCATGGTCTGTGCACAGAGTTGCTTAATTTCTGCGGTATTCGTAGGCCTTTTTTTTTTCATACATTGCTGAGAGGGCAGGCATGTTCATCGCATCGGGTAGGTCTTGATTCCTTACCCCTGAGGACTGTAATGAAGCAGCAGGATGCATCTCCTCACAAGAGGGGACCTGAGACCACCTGGAGGAGAACATTTTTTCCCCCATACATGACACCAGAATTGTTATAAGTAAAATTTCAAAGCCACAAAAGAAATAGCACTCAAAGATAAATCTCAGCAAAGCAGTTTACTTCTATAGAAGGGTGTGGCTCACGGATGGAGCAATGGTGACCACACACTGGGACAAGGGAGGAAAAGAGGTACTTATTCCTGATGGGGGTCACCCCTACTGCTGTGTCATTCCCCTCTTGGCTAGAGTTAGACCGCACAAGCTAGACTAATCCCGATTGGCTATTTTAAAGAGAGCAGGGTGAGCTACAGTGACAGGGTGGGTGGTTTGGCAAGAAGGATGGTTACAGGCAGGTCAGAGCAGGTAGCCAGGAGTGACTTAGGTCAAAGCAGGTGACTGGGGCAGGTGATGGAAGCAGGTGACCAGGATGAGTCAGGATGGAGCTGGGGACCAGGGGAACAGATGTGAACTACTGATTAGAACCAGTGGAGAAGGTTGTTTACTGAAACTACAAGGAAGTTAAACTTTAAAATGGAGAACAAATAACTGAACATAATGACATACTGATTCTTTGAAGAGAAATTTACAACTCATTGTATCCAATACTCTAATACATATATAAGTAGGCTAACAGAAGAAAGTGTAAAGTTGTGGTGGATAGAAAAATTGGACCTAGGTAGAGAGGGCTCATATCTGAGTTAGAACATCTGTGTGTGTGTGTGTGTGTGTGTGTGTGTATCTTCTTCTTTGAACATTCGCAAGCTAAATATAAATTATTTGGGATTTATCACCCTATTTAAAATTTATCTTCTGTAATTTATATAAAGGCAGTTTGGAATTTTAGTAAGAAAATCTACCTTTACATTCTTAAAAAATTTATTTTTAATTTTTATGGATATATAATAATTGTACATATTTGAAACATATGTGACACTTTGATACAAGCATACAATGTATAATCATCAAATATGGGTAGTTGGGATACTCATTACCTCAGACACTTATCATTACTTTGTGTTGAGAACATTCCAATTCTACTCTTTTATTTTGAAATATACAATAAACTACTGTCAACTATAGTCAGCCTACTGTGCTACCAAACACTAGATTATTCTTTCCAACTGTATTTTGCACTCATTAAGCAACCTCTCTTTATCCCCTCCTCTCTACTACTCTTCCCAGCCTATTTTTTGGCTCCCACATATGAGTGAAAACATATGCCATTTGCCCATCTGTCCTTGGCTTATTTCACTTAATGTAATGTCTTTCAGTGCCATTCATGTTGTGGCAAATGACGTATTTCATTCTTTTTACAGTGAAATAATATTTCATTGTGTATATGTACCACATTAGTGTATCTGTTAACAAACACTTAGGTTGATTCAGTATTTTGGCTATTGTGAATAGTGTTACAATCTTTGTATTTTTTATGTGGCTCTTTTAATGGATGAGAAGAACACTATTTGGGGCCTCATAAATACCACACTCATAAATACCAATGAGAGAAATATTCAACTAAATAATAATACGGTAATGCCAAAAGCTTTGAGACATTTAGAAACATACTGTGTGCTCTTTCGGCACAAAAGGTCTTATAACTTATTTATCCAACAATTATTGCAGCGCTTGTTGTATAAACACAGTTGGGTAGAATTTGAAGCAGACTTTGCCAGTTTATAGAACTGAAATTTGGTTACTGCATTCTGGTTTAAGTATTTCCTATGTCTGCTACATTGTGGTGTTAACAATCTGTTAATGGTCAGTTGCATACTATTAAGGGAATGCTTTGTCCTTAGCTCACCGTCAGTAGGAATGCACTATGAGTTTTTCCTGGAGTAGAAAAGAATTTGAGCTCAGCTACTCATTTTCTCTTACTCAGTTCTTTTTTTTAACCACTTAAATACATTTTCAAGACAGCCACAGTCTGTGTTCTTGAAAGGGATTTTGTGTAAGAATGAGTTGACCTGTAAAGTACTGGAGTTGTGGCCTCATTAACACCAAGTGCTCACCAAATCATTTAATGTCTGCATATCTCAGATTATCTTGTGCAGCTCTTTTGCCTTATTTTTTGGCCTAAAATTGAGTCAATCTAAAGTATAGAAAAATTGGAATTCAACTTAAGCTACTATTTAACTAGCTGAGTGTCATTCACTCACAGACATCCATTTGTCTCCTGTGTGTTTCTCCAGGTGTTGGGACTTCCTGGAGAAGAGCGTCCAGCAGACACACATACATCCACACACAGGCCAGATTATGCCTGTCATGTTAACCAACAATGAGTAACCTGCCCTCTTTACCTTCTTTTCTTCAACTTATTTTATAAAACTGTTTCCTGATCACACTGTCTTCAGGAGGAGAATCAGGCTTTGGACATAATGGCACATGCACTGATATTCAGTACTCTGTGATTCATTGCCTTCTTTTATGTGCTTGTTCTTTTTCTCCAAGTATATATTTAATGGAACTGCATACTTTAGATACAAGGGCTATATATATGTGCTTCATTTTTTGTAAAGATACCCTATATGTTGAGTTCTTTCAGGTCAATGACTGTATATTTAATGTTATAGACTCTAAGTCTGCCTGGTTTTAAATCCTAGCACTGTCTCTTACCAGCTTTGCGACCTTGGACAAATGATGGAACTTCTCTGTGCCTTACATTACTTATCTTCATTGTGGGTCCAGTAATCTATCTTCTGGGTTTTAATTTTATTTTTTAAGAGCTTTGTTGAAATACAATGCATATGCTATAAAATTCACCCATTTAGAGTATTCAACTCAGTGTTTTCTCATGTATTTACAAATTTATGCAACCAACTCCACAATCTAATTTCAGAACATTTTCATCATCCCCCTATAAAAACACAGAACCCATCAGCAATCACTCATCCCTGCTTACATTTCTTTTTTATGAAGATTAAATGAATTGACACATGAAAAGCACTCAGAGTATTGTCTGACACCTAGTAAGTATTCTCTATTATTATTGTTGATATTATTATCAATACCATTTCTTTTATCTTTGTACCCTCAGTCATCATAGCATCTGATGCTCACTAGGTCCTTTCTGAATAAATGAAGAAATTAAGATGAAACATTACATCTTCAGCATTTGAAGTAATAGTGAAAGAAATGCCCAACATTATGTATACTGCAGACATGCTCCAAGTCACAGTAGGATGTGTGTTGGAGCATAGTATTTTACTGAAGAAAGATACATTAACATGGGCTTTTATCATAATGGCTCAACATGATGGTGTTGTATAATAACAAAGGAAAATTAGTTCTAAATCTTGAATGCCAGTAGGTAAACCTGTGACCAACGGAATGTCACAGATGTCGCTTCTCTGTATAGCTACCTACAAAATGAAATTGTATTCAGCAAATGACTTCTAACTTCATTCCTTCTAACATCCATATTGTTCACCAATAAATGTCATGAGAATTTTGTATCACATTTATATATTGCATTCATTTATGATCTTATTTGTTACAGTTCCCAGAGTGTATCATGTTCACAAAGAGAGCGGAAGTGTGAATTATCTCCATTCTTAAGTCTTCCCATGATTTTCCTCTGCCTATAAGATAAAGTTCAAATTCCTTGGCCAAGCATCCAACATTCTAATGGGTCTCTTTGCTTGTGGAGTATCTATTCTCAGTTATCCTGGAAGTCAAATAACTGATGTTACATTGAGGAAACCATCAGCAGGTTTGGGGGACTGTTTCTTAAGATGCTTTTCCCTGACCTGGAAAAGTGAGGCCACTTCTCTTTTGGAAATTTCAATTTTGAGTAAAGGGAAGGAAGGATTGAACATACTTGGAGGTGATTTATTTCAGGCCTATATTGTAGGTTTCTTTGCTGACATATTATAGATTCTCTAAGGAGATCATCCATTTACTCCTACGGTATCTGTGGTTTCATTTTCTATGGTTTCAGTATCTTATGGTCAGTCATGATCTGAAAATATTCAGTGGAAAAATACAAATATAAACAATTCATAAGTTTTAACTTGTGTGTAGCTCTGAGTAGAGTGCTGAAATCATGTGCCCTCCCACTGAAGCCCACCTGGGACGTGAATCATTCCTTTGACCAGTGATTCCACAGTGTAGATACTGTCTGCCTAATGGTCATCAATATTGTCTTCTACTGATGTCCAACCATTAACATCATTATGGCTCAGTGACCCAGGGTCATTAGAAGCAAATAAACCTTCCTCTGACATATCGTCAGAAAGTCAGTAGTAGCCTAATGCTACAACGCAAGGCCTACTCATTTATCTCACTTCATTTCATCATATAAGCCTTTTATCGTCTCATATCATCACAAGAAGGGTGAATACAGTACTATAAGGTATTTTGAAAGTGAAAAAGAATGACTACATTCACGTTTTATTATAGTATATTGTTATTAATATAATTGTATTTTATTAATAATTGTTCATCTTTTACTGTGTCCAGTGTATAAATTAAACTTTATATATATGTAAATTATATATATATATATATAAAACATATATGTGAAAAACATAAACATATTTTTAATTTTCATAGTTTTTGGGATACTGGTGGTTTTTTGTTACATGGATGTATTGTATAAAGGTGAAGTCTGAGATTTTAGTACATGTATCATCTGAGAAGTGTACATTGTACATAATATGTAGGTTTTTTTTTTAATCCCTCACTCCCCTGTCATCCTCCCCTATGCTGAGTCTCCAAAGTCTATCATACCACTCTATATGTCTTTGCATACCCATAGGTTAGCTCCCACTTATGAGTGAGAACATATGATATTTGGCTTAATTTCAGTTTAATTATATTTTATATATTTAATTTTGTTTTTGTTGCATTTGATTTTGGGGACTTAGTCATAAATTCTTTGCCTAGGCCTAATTAAAACAAAAACAAAAATCTTTAGCCAAATTTAATTTAAAGGAGTTTAACTGAGCAATTAATGATTCATGAATCAGGCAGCCCCCTAGAATCACAACAGATTTATAGAGACTCCAGTATCACTACGTGGTGGAAAAGAAAATAATGTACAGAAATTAGAAGTGAAGTACAGAAATGGCTGGATTGGTTATAACTCGATGTTTGCCTTATGTCAACACAGTTTAAATGCTCAGCAGTGTATGAATGGTTGAGGTATGGCTGCTAGGATTAGCCAAGACTTAGCTATTGTTACAGGCACATACTCCTAAGTTAGGTTTTCAATCTTGTCTACCTATTAAACTAGGTTGCAGTTCATCCACAAGGACTCAAGTACAGAGTCCTTCTCAAGCCATATTTAGTTCACTGTAGCAATTCCCCCTTTTTGGTCATTTTCTTAGTTTTGAGAGATTGACAGAACTTTAGTTATTGATGTTACTATCACCATTGCAAATGTACTTATTTGGTCTTGAAACTCACTGGGAAATAGTAGAACAGTGAGTTTTGCAAAAGGTAGGAAGAAGAACTGAATCAAGGGTAACTTTTTATGCTTGAATGTTCTATTTACAGGAGAAAAACAAACCAGGTCTATTCCAGGATCTACATGTTTCCTTAAAGTCTTAGTTTGATTATGTCATATTTAGCATGACTAACTCTATTTTAGTTTGGTTGGGCTGTTGGGGCCTAGTGCATGAGCTTAGTCCAAAATAATTGCCTCCTGTAATTTTGTTTTAAAAAGTTCCCCTTTTGGGTTGGGTTCTTACTTAGGTAAGAGTGTGACCAAAACTTATGGCCTTAGCAGCACTCTCTGTTGTCATCATTTTAGCTTTCCAGTCTCAGCACATTGTTATAGGTTATGGTGCCCTTATGGTCACATATTTCTTTCAGCTCTTGTCATTCTAGTTGAAGAGAGACCATTTGACATTCTACAGATGGCTGTATGCAAACATTTAAAACCTTTGAGAGAATACAGCACACCAGGGAGACTATTATTAGACTATCAGGAAGAGAGTGCCAAGAGTTCAGAGTAAGCTCCTTACCCAGGGTCCCCATAAACCAAACCACCTAAAATTAAATAGATTAAAGAATGAGCTAGATGAAGAGTCTACTTGCTTGACTAAGTGGTCTTTTCATTAATCCCCTACAACTGAATTTTTATAATCTATATTTGATATATTTCTCTATAGGCCACAAGTGCCAGCAACTACACAAGTATTTTTCTTTTTAGCCAACTCTATTATTTAGCATAACTTTCACAAGACAATTTAAAGTCTGTTGCATAATGATAACCTTTACAGTAGAATCTGCTATAGAGCCCATTATGAGGGATGCATTTCTAATTATTGCCTCTTTTATTTAAAACCATGGAAAAAGGACCTAACAAATGATGTCCTTCGAGAAGAATAAAGGCCTTCTGACAATGTTCTCTTTAACCCATGATGTGGGTTAAGAGGAGTTTTGAGTGATTATGATGCAATGTATGTCCCACCAAAGTTTCTCACCTACATTGGGCCTTCATCTTTTACCTTTCAAAGTATAAGATTATTCTTATGTAAGACTGCCTGTAAAATCCTTCACAAATAAAAATATACCTGTAAGTGCACATAATAGACCCCCTTTTTATTTCTATCATTCATAGTGGCATAAACAAGGAAAAATATTCAAAGATAAGAGTCTCATAATAGTAGAAGTCTTGATTCATAATCTTGGGAAAAGCTGTTCACATCAAGGATGCCATCTTGTTCTGGGGAGAAAATTTTCTGATTCATTTTACCTTAAGGGTTCCAAGAGTATGGAGGGACCTTTCTCAGTTGTTTGGTTATGAATCCAAGGTATAAGCTTCCAAAGTTTTGTTGCAGTGTGGATGGTAAGGACAGTCTTTCTCTGATGTTCTCAGAAGATCCAGTCTTCAGGTTCTAGATTGTGAAGGGGTTGATTGTCTCCAGTAAACCATAAAAAGTTTTATTTTCCTGGTGAAAATATACTGTGACATAATAATTAACTGTTCTAACATAAAAAATGCACTGAAAATGACAATTGGATGAAATATCTTTTTATAAATGTTTAAATGACCCATTAGATAGCCAAATGTACCAGAAAGTTTGATTGTCTTCCCAGGAATATGGAATCAAACATTAGTTTTAAACTACTTTCACAATTTATAATTCACCACATCAATATATTCAATTTGGATCATTTTATTTTTTTCCA
>PVKP010011159.1:0-62266 GCA_004027715.1 Plecturocebus donacophilus
ATACATTTTTCTCAGTATCACATTATACCTATTTTAAAAGTGACCACATAATTGGAAGTAAATCACTCCTCAGCAATTGCATAGCATTTCACAGGTTTAAATAAAATATTGGTTGGCTGCTTATTTGTTATTTTCATCCCCTATTCCTTTCTGTCTCCATTGTTAAGCACAATTATTGGCATAAAAGAGGTTTTTAATATCCATTTTTAGACTGCATTCTAGCCTGGGCAATAAAACAAGAATCCCGTTCTCTCTCCCTCTTTCCCTTCCTCTTTCTTTCTCTCTTTCATTCTTTTTTTTCTTTCTTTTGCTCTTTCTCCTTTTCTCTCTTTTTCTTTCTTAAAAAATAAAGTCAGAGCAATACCACTTGTTGAAATGGCAGTAATAATATTAGCTAACATTTATTGCATGCTTACTCTGTGCCAGCCTTTTTACATTTTTTCTCTAATTCTTACACCAAGCCTGTGAGGTAGGTATCATTACTATTGTGCAAATGAGGAAAGGGGTCTCCAGGAGCCACACACCGCTACGCAGTTCAAGGACGTAGGTTTAGTCTCACGTCTGTCTGGTTTTAGAGCCTGCATGTGCTTCATTTTGCCTCCTTCCTGAATTATTAAAGGAAGAAAGGGCACTGAAAAGTAGGAATAGAAAAGGAGAATACCACTAATGATTAGGTTGTCCATACCTAATTTAAGAATTTAAATTAGGCCAGGCGTGAGTCACCTATAATCCTAGCACTTTGGGAGGCTGAGGTGGGTGGATCAGTTGAGGTCAGGAGTTCAAGACCAGCCTGGCCAACAAAGCTGAAACCCCAACTCTACTGAAAATACAAAAATTTAGCAGATGTGGTGGCAGGCACTTGTAATCCCAGCTATTCAGGAGAATCGCGAACCCGGGAGGCAGAGGTTGCAGTGAACAGAGATCGTGCCATTGCCCTCCAGCCTGGGCAACAAGAGCAAAAGTCAATTAAAAAAAAAAAAAAGTTCAAGATGAGATTTAGGTAAAAGAAATGGAAAAAATAAATTCAGCTCATTCTTGGCTTTTAGAAATTAATAACATTTTTGTAGAAGTACATCTTATTTCTTGCCCGTTTAACTTTTATAAAGGTTGTAAAAATACATTTTAGTTCAGATTTCAAGGCTTTTAGAGCCCTTTGTGCAGATCTCTGCTCCAGCACCGTGCCATTGTGATAAATTGTGTGCTCTTCCAAGGACTGTTACTTATTTTTCTATCTAGCACAATGCTTGACACATAGTGGGAACACAAAAAATGTTAGCTGACTAAGGAGCAGAATTTAAATGGTAGACTTTGGACTCGTTTTAGTAGTTGAATTATGCAGTTTTCGTTTTACAGGACAATAAGAAAACAACTGGTTCATGTGCAAAATGCACATCTTGAAAGAATAAATGGAGCAACCCATGGGGAAAACTCTGCCACTTTGCTAGATCTCTCTATTCTACTATGATGTTTAAGCTACTGAGCCATTCTCTTCTTCCTCTCGCTTCCAGAGTTCTGAAAGAGCAGGCTGTGCTGTCTGCTTCCCTTCCTTCATGTCTTCACTACTCCGTCATTCTTTAAACTTTTGCGGCCAGATTGTTCCAGAGTTGCCAGTTACCTCGTGGGTAAATTTCCACACTGTCTTTTCAGGTTTCATCCTTTTCTTGTCTCCCTGCAGCAGTCAATACTTTTGACAACCCCTACCTCTTTAAAAATTTTTGTTTTTAAAATAACATACAGTAACATTGACTTTTTGTGTGTGTTTACAGCTCTGTGAATGTTCACACATGAATGTACCACAGTCAGGATCAGAACAGTTCCATCACTCCAAAAAAACTCCCTTGTCCCATCCCTTTGGATC
Source organism: Plecturocebus donacophilus (assembly GCA_004027715.1). NCBI lineage: Eukaryota > Metazoa > Chordata > Mammalia > Primates > Pitheciidae > Plecturocebus > Plecturocebus donacophilus. Next base: position 1,859 of record PVKP010011159.1, read on the forward strand.
ATGGCTTGCTTTCTTTTCTTTTCTTTCACCCAGGCTGGAGTAAAGTGGCACAATCTTGGCTCACAGCAGCCTCCCCTGCCCTCAAGTTCAAGTGATTCTCCTGCGTCAGCCTCCCGAGTAACTGGGATTGTAATGCACACCGCCATGCCCAGCTAATTTTTGTATTTTTAGTAGAGGCAGGGTTTCGCCATGTTGGCCAGGCTGGTCTTGAACTCCTGACCTTAGATAATCCACCCGCCTCAGACTCCCAAAGTGCTAGGATTACAGGTGTGAGCCACAGTGCCCAGTCAGCTTTCTTAACTCTCTACCTTTTCTTAAGTTTTTCTAACATCATACTGTCCTTTTTACCTTCTGGGGCATCATTCTTTTCCTGACTTCTATCCCAGAGATAAACATTAAAGATCAATTACTAAGGGCTCCTTTTATTTATTTTTCTCTTTTTCTAATCCTCCTAAGTGTTATTTGCCTATGAGACTTAACTGTCACTTCTATATATGCTAGCCTACCTATCCATGCCTTACCTCTCTTCCATACTCCAAAACAAAATCTATATTTACCTGATGGCATTCTTTTTGTTTTGTTTTGTTTTTGAGATGGAGTCTCGCTCTTTTGCCCAGGCTGGAATGCAGTAATGTGATCTTGACTCACTACAGTGTTCTGGGTTCAAGCAGTTCTCCTGCCGCAGCCTCCCAAGTAGCTGGGATTACAGGCGCACACCACCACATCTGGCAAATTTTTGTATGATTCGTAGAGATAGGGTTTCACCATGTTGGCCAGGCTGGTCTCAAGCTCCTGACCTCAAGTGATCTACCCGCCTCAGCCTCCCAAAGTGCTGGGATTATAGGTGTGAGCCACCACACCTGGCCAGCATTCTTTGCTACTTCTTTGTACTCAGTATGTTGAAAGTCAAGTAAAGCCTCCCATTAGTTAGTATTAGTTTCTGTTAGTTATTGTTAGTTTCTATTAGTTATTATTAGTGTATTTCACTGGCATGTAGTGTATTTCAGTGGTTCCATCATCCTCTCAGGTTTGTAACCCGGGAGCATTTGGAGGGCCATATAATAAACTCTGTTATTTCAGACCTGGAATCCTGCTACTCAGTTACGATACTGACTGCTGCCCCTTTGCTGCCAAGCCAGCCCGGATTCAGCGAGCTGAGAGGAGCATAGGTATTTGGAGCACTTAGAACCCCTTTAGGATTGCACCACTTCCTTGTGGGCAAAACCCTTCCATGACTTCCCACTGCATGCAGGCCAGTTTGGGATTTTACTTTTTATCTTCTGAGGTTCTGTGTTTTGGCCTTTCCAGCCTTCTCTCACTTCTTTTACACCCCACCCTCCTCTCTGACCATCTTAACTGCAAGGTCCTTCTTTCAGTTCCTCAAATTACCCAAGCCTTTTCCTGCCTTGAAGTTTTTGTCTACACCTGCACCACTCTCTTGGCTTGGGCTGTCCTTCCTCTGCTCCCCTCTAGCCTTCACCCACCTAACTTCAGGTTCAGATTAAATTGTCACCTCAGAAAGGCCCTCCTTTATGCCCATGTCCCACTACCTCCATCCTCAGTTAAGTCTGGTAGAGCTCCTGTTCTTTTTTTTTTTGAGACAGAGTCTCACTCTGTCACCTTGGCTGGAGTGCAGTGGCATGATCCCGGCTCACTGCAACCTCCACCTCCCAGGTTCGAGCAATTCTTCTGCCTCAACCTCCCAAGTAGCTGGGACTAGAGGTGTGTGCCACCATGCCCAGCTAATTTTTGTACTTTTTAGTCGAAAGGGGTTTCACCATATTGGACAGGCTGGTCTTCGAACTCCTGACCTTGTGATCCACCCACCTCGACCTCCCAAAGTGCTGGGATTATAAGGGTGAGCCACGGCGCCCAGACTTCCTGTTCGTTTTTCCTGGTTTTCACCACAGTTCATGATTCAGGACCATGTCTGTTTTGTTCGCTGTATCTGCAGAGCCTGGCCAAGTGTCAGGTATACAGCAGACTTCCAGTAAATATTTGTAGGCTGTGTTGTAAGTCTGGGCTTTTGCTTTTATTTATTCCTGTAGCTTCTGGTAGCCTTGCCTGCCTCCTCCCAGTACCCTCTGGGACTTGATCCCACTGTTGAATGTCCTGCCACGGTGGGATAGATTCCAAAATTGCTGAAGAGGACACCAGTCTTGTTCTGAATTGTACCTCTGCCTGGAGCCCTTATCACTAAGCCAGACTAGATCTAAACTAAACTGTACTGAACTAAGTCCCACTAGCATTGCACCTTGGTTGTCCAGGCTGGGGTTAGCACTTGCAGCTGTTATTCTTCCCTTATTTCAGCCTGCTCTTGATTTCTTCCTCCTCCCTCTACCCAGCATGGGGCTTCTGAAGACCTTGTATACTTTCCAGCTGAGCCTGCTTACCCTTTGACATTTTGCAGCCTGTTGACATTGACAACTGCCTCTAGTGTCTCACCCCTGCAGATTGCCCCCACACTGATCTTCCTGAAACAGCGCTTTGTTTATGTTTCCTGCTCCCTCCCAAATCTACCACAGGCACTGAAGTTTGAAAACCTTCAGTGGTGTTTCATTGCCTAGAGGGTTTAAATGCTTTAGCTTGTTATTTAAAATTCTTTGGACTAACACTGTCCAATAGAAATAGAATGTAAGCCACAAATATGAGCCACATATGTAATTTTAGATTTTCTAGTAGCCACATTAAGAAAAGTAAAAGGAAAGGGGTGAAATTGATTTTTAATAGCATTTTATTCAATATATCCAAAATATTATTTAAATAGGTAATTTGTAAAAAATTACATATTAATGAGATACTTTACATTCTTTTTTCTAGTTAAGTCTTTGAAATCTGGAGTGTATTTTTCGCTCGTGTACATCTTAGTTCAGATTAACCACATGTTAAGTGCTCAGTAGCCACATGTGGGTGGTATCTACCATGTTGGACAGCACAGCTCTAAACCATGCTCTCCACATAGGTGAAGGGCCATACCTGCACAATTCCAGCCACTGACCTTTTAGTTACTATACCCCTCACCTAGAACCAGCTTCCTTATTCAAATGTGCTAAGCTTCCTTGCCAAGAAACTCAGGGGGACTCCAAGGTCAAAATTTTAGTTCTCATCATATTCTCTGAAAACTTCTAACAATTTTTTTGGTATCATTGTTTTTTCATATAGTGATTACTTACAATATTTACGAATCTGCATTATAGTCAAAGGTGATATTACAGTATTTAACAACAGATAAAGCATGGACCAATAAGAATGGGTGTCTGATGAATTAGAATGATGCCAGCTGTACCCAACCTCAGTGTTCTCATTTATGTGTACCTGCTTAATAGCAACTCTGTGTATTGTATTGTTTTGTTTTGTTTTTTTGAGGCAGGGTCTCACTCGGTCACCCAGGCTGGACTGCAGTGGCATAAACATGGCTCATTGCAGCCTCAAATCTCCTGGGCTCAAGCAGTTCTCCCACCTCAACCTCCTGAACAGCTGGGACTACAGACATGCACCACCACGCCTGGCTCGTTGTGTAGAGAAGAGGTCTCACTGTGTTGCCCAGGCTGGTCTCGATCTCCCTAGCTCAACTGATCTACCTGCCTTAGTCTCCCAAAGTGCTGGGATTACAGGTGTGAACCACCGCATCCAGCCTGTGTGTTATTGGCTTCCCTGTAAGACTGAGTTTCTTGAAGACAGGCCTTTGTCTTACCCTCTTTGCCTCCCTAGAACAGTTTCTGACCAGGCCTTTAGTAGGCAGTGTATAAATGTTTTAAATAAATGAACAAATGTAAAAACAAAAAATAAATAAACAAATGTTACCTTCTATTCTTTTATTTTTATGTGCTATGCTTTATTTTTCCAGTTAGAAACATTTAAGTCCTTTGAGGACAGAGATCATGAATTATGAAGGAGTATATGGCATATTTTCTTGGTTGTCTTTATAGGAGCATTTCACCATCCTCTGAATGTAGGTTTGTGCTTTATTTTTCCCCCAAACCACCTTATTGAGGTATGATTGACATACTAAAAGCTTTAGGTATTTAATGTATACCACTCGATGTATTTGGAGTAATTTTCTTTTAAAAAATTATGTTTCCATATTGTTAAGGATTTTCAGGTTGGGTCATTAATGAAGTTTGACAGTTTTAATGCGACTGACTTTCTTTTGTGGTTTATAAACTGGCTTTGAAAGCAACTTCAAAAGTAGAGCTCCAAAATAGTTCCATAATTATTGTAATCAGTGCAATTCTTCCAGAATTGGGGCAGAGTTGGAGAGTCTGAACTAGGAGTTGAAAGTCCTGGATTCATTTCTTTGCTGACATTTGCTTGAGTGCATACTGGGTGCCAAGCACAGGAATGATTGAGAATTCAAAAACTATAGTATGAAAAAAAAAAAAAACCCTTTAACACAAAGGTGAAATGATTAATTCTTCCTAGGCAGATTTAATTTCTGTCTGTTTTCTTATACTTCAGTCATTTCTAACATAGACTACACTATATCATGTTTCTTAATCTCTCTCTCCTGCTGGATTGCAAATTTCTTAAGAGTGAGACCATTGTACTCATCTCTGCATCCCTAGGCACATACTGTACTGTGCCTGTCATATTGTAGACACTCAAATGATTGTTGAATAAATAACCTGAAGTAAGTTACTTAGCTTTGCAGAGCCTTAGTTTTTTCTTTGCAAGTAGGAACTTCTTTCAGAGAATTGTTGAAACTGTAGAGAATAATCATTTAAAACTACATATCTGTTCTGAGTATATGTTAATTTAAAACATTTACTTAAACAAAGTTTAAATCTGATCATATGTCTCCCTTACTTAAAACTGTTAATAAGGCTGGGTACATAGGCTCACACCTGTGATCCCAGCACTTTGGGAAGCTGAGACGGGCAGCTTGCTTGAGCTCAGGAGTTCGAGACCAACCTGGGCAACATGCCAAATCCCTGTCTCTACAAAAAAATACAAAAATTAGCTGGGCATAGTGGTGACAGCCTGTAGTCCCAGCTACTCAGGCGGCTGAGGTGGGAGGATGGCTTGAGCACGGGAGCAGAAGTTGCAGTGAGCTGAGATTGTGCCACCACACTCCAGCGTGGTGACAGAGTGAGACACTGTCTCAAAAACAAAACCAAAAGTGTCAGTGAAACCTAAAGACCCTGATAAGAACCTGAATTCTTATTCTTGCCTTTTTCACTGACTGCCCAGTGAAGATTCAGCCAGCGTCCCCTGCCGCTTTTCCTGCTGTCTTCCCCCTTGCTGTCTGTACTCCCGCCATACCGACCCAAGGTCCCTTCCTTGAGCATGCTATTCCCACAGCCTGGGAGTCCCCAACCCGAACTTAGTTGATGCGTCTTCAATCCTGAGCTCAGTGTATGTGTCACTTCTTTAATGACTTCCAGTCATTCCCACCCCATATTAGAAGATATCAATTGTATAATTATTTAATTTGTATATTTCTCCTTCTGGAAAATAGCTACATAAATAAAAATACTCTGTTTTATTCACATTGGTGTCACTAGCATCTGGCACTGTGAGTTACACATAGTAGTTCCTCAATAAATATTTTTTCAAATGAAGTTAAGAAAGAATTTAGGGCCAGACACAGTGTCTCACGCCTGTAATCCTAGCACTTTGGGAGCTGAGGTGGGCGGATCTCCTGAGGTCAGGAGTTCGAGACCAGCCTGGCCAACAGGGCGAAACCATACCAAAAAAATTAGCTGGACGTGGTGGCACATGCTGTAATCCCAGCTACTCGGAAGGCTGAGGTAGGAGAATGGCTTGAACCCAGGAGGCAGAGGTTGCAGTGAGCCAGGATCACACCACTGCCCTCCAGTATGGGCAACAAAGTGAAACTCCCTTGTAAAAAAAAAAAAAAAGGAAAAAAGAAAGAATTTTAAGATAGAATTTATTTAAAAAAAAAAAAAAACTCATTTTAGGCAAGGCTTGATGGCTCATGCATGTAATGCCAGCACTCTGGGAGGCCAAGGCAGGCAGATCACTTGAGTTCAGGAGTTCAAGACCAGCCTGGGTGACATGACGAAACCCATCTCTACAACAAATACAAAAAAAAAATTAGCTGGACATGGTATTGCACACCAGGAGTCCCAGCTACTCGGGAGGCTGGTACAGGAGGATTGCTTGGGCCCGGGAGACAGAGGTTGCAGTGAGCTGAGATTGGCCTACTGAGCTCCAACCTGGGCAGCAAAACAAGACTCCTTCTCAAAAAAAAGAAAATAAATAAGCTCTGGCTTGACATGATGACACTCTCACTAACCATTTGAATGCATACACATGCTGAATGCTGTGCTAGAAGTTGGGACTACAAAGGTAGGGTGAGAACAGATCTTTGTTCCCAAGGAATGCACAGCCAGGTGGGTGAGGCAGGTGTGGACATAGATGAGTGCCATTTGGTGTAATAAGTGCTGTAATAGTACAAGGGATGCAGCGGGGGTGAAAAGGAAGTTCATCAACACGATGGGGAGGTCGAGAAAGCCTTCTCAGGGAAGGTGGCACTTGCACTAAGTTGTGGAGGAAAAGGGCATTTCAGGCAGAGAGAACAGCCTGTGCAGAGCCATGAGGGAGCATTTTTAGTATGTGGAGAAGATGACCAGCTCAGCGGTGTGCTTTACAAGGCTGGCATTAGGGTACAGGGCCAGCAGCTGACTTACAGTTTCACTGTGACATGTCAGACTCAGCCTCTTAGACTACACTGCAGTTTAGGATGGGAAATGACCTTAAAATAATGATCTGACTCTATGTTTGCATTCATAAAGGCCTAAAGTACCATTCAGAGGAGATAATCATAAACCACAATGGCAATTGTCAACTTAAAGTTATTATACTTGCTTCAGTGATATACCTGTAATCATGTGAATGATATTAGGTGGATTTAGAAAGTGGTGACTTACGGCCTGGCATGATGGCTCATGCCTGTAACCCCAGCACTTTGGGAGGCCAAGGCAGGCGGATCATGAGGTCAGGAGATTGAGACCATCCTGGCCAGCATGGTGAAACTGCGTCTCTACTAAAAATACAAAAATTACCTGGGTGTGGTGGTGCGCGCCTGTGGTCCCAGCTACTCGGGAGAATGAGGCAGGAGAATCGCTTGAACTCGAGAGGTGGAGGTTGCAGTGAACTGAGATCGCGCCATTGCACTCCAGCCTGGTGACAGAGCTAGACTCCGTCTCAAAAAAAAGAAAAGAAAAAGAAAGTGGTGACTCATTTAAGCTTATCTGTAGGAGGGAGCAGAGAGTAAAGGAAATGACTTCTAGATCACCTGAAGTGAGTGCTGATGCCGTCTCAAATGGGTCAGACACTGAACCAGTGAAAGGGAGGAAATCAGATAAGACGACTACCCAGAAGGGCCTCTGGTGTATGTTCTGGGAAAGACAGTTCCTGCAGCTTGACAGTCTTTATGTCTCTAAGCCTTCAAGTCATTCACTGAGCTAGCATTAGTCTAATGTGATTCTTAACCAGAATTGAAGAAAGGGAGATTAATTGGATGGAAATGTAGCCCATTTTCCTTCATTTACTCCTCTTTGTTTTCAATGTCTCTTTCCTTTTCTGTCGCCTTCTATCCATTTTTCTCTGCGTGTTACTCTTAGGTGGTGCCTCCTTTCCCCATCCATCCCATCTCTAGCCATCTTTCATTCTATTACCGCTAAGTTGCTTTCAATTGTAGGATGTCCCTACCTTGTTGGCTAACTAATGTCTCTCAGCTTTGTGTATTCAGAGCCTGATAGTTTTCAGAATGGGATGAGGTGATTATGCCCTGGTAGTGCTGATTACAAGATGTTAATTCACCTATGGTAATGTTGATTTCTTTTTTTTATTTTTAATTTTTTTGTTTCTTTTGGTAATGTTGATTTCTACAACTTCTGCCTATGTATTTGACCTGCATAATAAAGGGTTAAGGAGCTAAGTGATGATTGGGAGAATGGTAGTGAGTGTCGTTTAATTCAAGATGTTTGGAAGAGAAAAGATGGAGAAAAATGGAAGCAGGACGAGGATGAGAGGGCAACAACACCTTTAAGTGAGATAGAAAATCAGGCTGGGTGCAGTGGCTCATGCCTTTACAGGCACTTTGTCCTAGCACTTTGGGAAGCCAGAGTATGAGGCCAGGAGTTCAAGACCAGCTTGAGCAACACAGTGAGACCCCGCCCCCGCATCCCTACAAAAAATGTTTTAAACATTAACTGAGCATGATGGCACATGCCTGTTGTCCTAGCTACTCAAGACGCTGAGACAGGAGGATCGCATGAGCCCAGGAGTTGTAGACTGCAGTGAGCTAGGATTGCATCACTGCACTCCAGCCTGAGAGAAAGTAACACTGTGTCTCAAAAAAAAAAGTAAGATAGAAAAATATATTAAAAGATACACAAGAAGGACCCAAGGGAGAAAGAAAAATTGAAGCTGCTTGAATGGAGATGGTAGCAGATTTGATGGGGCAAGGCCACCAGATGCAAGGCCACCAGATTTCTCCTATGGGCACAGCTAGACTGTACTTATTGAAAGTTCCTTGTAGTGTCTCAACAGAATAAGAAGTAGTCATCACTTCTCATCTTGGATACCTTGAGCTCAAAATGAGTTTATACTACTTTGTTTTGTCATGGCACCCACTAGAGTGGTTTGCACATAGTAGGTGTAAACAGTCAAGATAAATTCACAGGATTGAAAGATGATATTGATTATAACTTTACACTTGTTCTAGTTATCAGTTAACACTGTCTGTGGTTTATGACAAGTGAACATGTTTATTAATCCTCTTATTTTGTGAATAGTACAGTTATATTGTATTCATTTCCTAAAGGGGTTGATTTATTAAATGTGTACATTAAAAATATGCCATGATTTTTTTTTTCTTTTTTTGAGATAGAGTTTTGCTCTTGTTGCCCAGGTTGGAGTGCAATGGCACGATCTTGGCTCACCGCAACCTCCGCCTCCTCATTTCAACCGGTTCTCCTGCCTCAGCCTCCCGAGTAACTGGGATTACAGGCATGCGCGACCATGCCCAGCTAATTTTGTGTTTTTAGTAGAGATGGGGTTTCTTCATGTTGGTCAGCTGGTCTCGAACTCCTGACCTCAGGCGATCTGCCTGCCTCCACCTCCCAAAATGCTGGGATTATAGGGGTGAGCCACCGAGCCTGGCCCAGAATTTTTATAATGCTGTTTTGACATGTCTTTATTAAGAAACATATATATCCTCAAGCCTTAAAAACTAGAAGTGGACCAGGCTTTCTAACCTGGAGACCCCCTGGTAAGCATATCAAGAGAAATGTCTTGAGTACCTGCTGGGTACAAGATTCTGATGTGGAGGAAAGCAATCCAAAGTAAAAGATGAAATGGCTGCTCTCTGAGAAGCTAAATGTCTTCCTCCTGTGAAAATCCTGCTGATGGTGTCTCATACTCAGTAATATCCTTTTTATGAGGAGAGGTTTTACTCAGATGTGTGTCTCTATGGACCTTCTAAATACTCTTTCCTGTTAGATGGTACCATGGGCAACAGATTTTAAATTAATCTTTCACCATCTACTCTTTTGTCAATTTTGTCAACCCGCTTTTTGCTATACAAGTTTTATATTTTTATACCAATATGTTTAAAATTTATAATGTTTTTATCTGGCAGTTTGGCTCAATTGCCTTAAACAAAAGGCCGCAATTACTGATTCTAGCTTAAACCATGCAGGTGGGTCTGTGGACCGCTCTAAAGAGAGGAGGTCTTTTTATGCCCCACACTCCAGCATGTAGCTGAAAGGCCCACATGGGAAAATAGTACTTTTAAAACACAAAAAAGCAGAAACAAAACAAATGGTAGAAAGGCTTTTTGTGGAAATCACAAACACAAGATGAATGAATGAAGATGTAAAAAACATCACATTTCAAGCCAGTGAGGGATGGCTTGAGGAGACCCTCACCAGGTGCAGTGGCTCATGCCTGTAATCTCAGCACTTTGGTAGGCTGAGGCAGCGAATCATCTGAGGTCAGGAGTTCAAGACCAGCCTGGCCAACATGGTGAAACCCAGTCTTTACTAAAAATACAAAAATTAGCTTGACGTGGTGACAGGTGCCTGTAATCCTGGCTACTCAGGAAGCCAAGGCAGGAAAATCGCTTGAACCTGGGAGGCAAAGGGTGCAGTGAGCCAAGTTTGCACCACTGGACTCCAGCCTGGGGGACAAGAACGAGACTTCATCTCAAAAAAAGGAGACCCTCTACCTGCCCACCAAAACTCATGAGTTGGCCTCAGCACGTTGTGGCACCACCCTGCGCTTCCTCAATTAGGCAGAGCCAGGACTCAACGGATGCAGCACATTCGCCTTGGAAGCAGATGGTCTCTAGACTGAATGACTGTACTGAAAAATGTGTATTTAATGTCATTTTCTCTTGTTCTCCTTTAACCTCCTATTTTTCAGACCTTGGGCTTACCATTCAGGGTGCTTTTCAGAAAGGTGACTCTGGAGGCTTTAGAGAAGCCCCTGTTTCACCTCCCTCTGGAGAGGTGTGATGCTATTGGGTCCCCTGTCATTGATAACCCACCTGCCCAGTACTTGAATCTTGAAATCCTGGCACATTGAATCTGGAAACATTGCCATACCCTTTAGCTTTTATCTGTGGCTTTGGACTTTGACCTTCTCATTTCTATGTTCATGCCACCATCCTGAGTCTGAATCATCCTTGGGCTATTTCTGGGTTATTTAAATGGCTCGCTATCAGTTGTCCTGCTTCTAGTTTCTCCCCAGAAAACATTTCCCATGTACTATTTTCTTTTCCTTTCTTTAGCAACCTGTCTGTGTAATGCAGATACCTATGTTCAAGCCAAATTCTTTTACTGATTCCATTTATCAACTGTCATTTCTTTTGAATCTTTGCATTCTGTACAATCTTTTCTCCATTTTTCATATTATTTTCTCTTTTTGTCCCCATGCTCTATAAAGACTTGACTTATGTAAAATATTCTCCCTGTTTCTGGCTGCCAATTCATTGTCCCTCTTACTCTCAAAAAGCCTTCTCGAAACTTTGTCTTCCTGAAAGCCTGTCTTAAGTAACACCCTCTTCATTTTGATATAGTTTATTCTTACTGATATGATTGTGACTATAATGAATTAAGTAGACTTTGCTAATTCCGTTCGTTAGTTCTAATGGTATTTTTATAGATTTTGGTGTTTTTGTTTTGTTTCGTTTTGGTTTTTGTTTTTTTTAAGATGAAGTCTTGTTCTGTGGCCAGGCTGGAGTGCAGTGGCACAATCTTGCCTCACTGTAACCTCCGCCTCCCGGGTTCAAGCAATTCTCCTGCCTCAGCCTCCCAAGTAGCAGGGACTACAGGCATGCACCACCACGCCCAGCTAATTTTTGTATTTTTAGTAGAGATGGGATTTCACCATGTGGGCCAGGATGGTCTCAATCTCTTGGCCTCGTGATCTGCCCACCTTGGCCTCCCAAAGTTCTGGGATTGTAGGTGTGAGCCACTGCGCCCTGCTGATTTTGGTGTGTTTTTAAACAAATATATCATTTATAAAGAAAGACGATTTTACTTTACAGTCTTAGTTCTAATTCACACCTTAATGTCCTGTCTAGTACTTTGAGTACCATGCTGAACAGAAGTGGTATGAGTGGACATTCTTTTCTCGTGCATCTTAGGGAGAAAGCATTTAGTCTTGTATCACTAAGTGTGGTGTGAGCTGTGTTTTTTCATAGCTGCATTTTATCAAGTTCCAGAATTTCTCTTTTAATCCTAGTTTACTGAGAGTTTTTATCAGGAATGGAAATTAAGTTTTGTTGGATATGTTTTTTTAAATCTATTAAAAATATGTTTTTTTCTTTTTTAGTCTGTTAATATGGTGAATTATTTTGACTGACTTTTGAACATTAAACAACCTGCCTTGCTAGAATAAGCCCCACTGATCATGGTATAGTATCTTTTTTTTTTTTTTTTAATTTAGTGGCCAGTTACTTAGAAATATAGTGTCTTTTTTAAGAATTCTTTAATTTGTAAAAAAAACTTTCTGAATTGCCTTACTGTTTATGAGGAATATTGACCTGTAGTTTTCTTTCTTTCTTTTTGTTTCTTTCTTTCTCTTCTTTCTTTCTTTCTTTCCTTCCTTCCTTCCTTCCTTCCTTCCTTTCTTTTCTTCTCTTTTCTTTCTTTTTTGAGGCAGGGTCTAACTGTGTCTCCCAGGCTGGAATGCAGTGGCATAATCTCAGCTCACTGCAAACTCTTAACTTCCTGGTTCAAGCAATTCTCCTGTCTCAGCCTCCCAAGTAGCTGGCACTACATGCCCAGCTTATTTTTGTATTTTTAGTAGAGACAGGGTTTCAGCATGTTGGCCAGGATGGTCTCGATCTCTCGACCTCGTGATCCACCCGCCTCGGCCTCCCAAAGTGCTGGGATTACAGGCGTGAGCCACCGCACCCAGCTGGGTCTGTAGTTTTCTTGTAATGTCTGTCTAGTTTTAGTATCCGGGTAATACTGGCCTGATCCTACAGTGAGTTAGGAATTACTCTCTTCAGTTTTCTGGAAGATTTTTTTTTATGAAGAATTGATATTATTTCTTCCTTACGTGTTTGGTAGCATTCCATAGTGAAGCCATCTTGGCATGGTGCTTTCTTTGTGGGAAACTTTTTAACTATGAATTCAAATTATTAGTAGTTGTGATGCTACTAGGCATTGTATCTTCAGTGGGCTCTGGCAAGGAATTCATTCATTTCACCTAAGTTGTCAAATTTATTGGCATAAAATTGTTTGTAATGTTCCCTTACTATCCTTTAAGCACCAATACTGTCTGGAGTGATACTGTCTCTCTCATTTCTGATAATTAGTAATTTGTTTTTCTCTGGTTTTGTCTATCTTGCTGGCTAGGGATATATTAATTTTATTGTTTTTCTCAAAGAACCAGCATTCACTTTTGTTTCTTTTGTTTTTTAATTAATTATTTATATATTTATTTTACCACCACCACCCTACTGGTTTTTTTTGTTTAAAGATGCAAAGGCTTATTCTGTTGCCCAGGTTAAAGTGCAGTGGCACAATCTCCACTCACTGCAACCTCTGCTTCCTGAGTTCAGGTGTGTGCCGCCACACACGGGTAATTTTTGTAAATTAATTTATTAGAGATGGGGTTTCACCATGTTGGCCCACGTTAGCCTCCCAAAGAGCTGGGATTACAGGCGTGAGCCACCATGCCCAGCCAACTTTTGTATTATTTAGAAGTTTTATATCTTTACTAATTTTCTGCCTATTTGTTCTATCAATTTTTTTTTTTTTTTAAATAAAGACGGGGTTTCACCATGTTGGTCAGGCTGGTCTTGAACTCCCAACCTCAGGTGATTCACCTGCCTTGGCCTCCAAAGTGCTTGGATTACAGACGTGAGCCACCACGCCCTGCCTGTTCTATCAATTATTGAGAAAGGGTGTTGAAATTTCCGACTACAATTGTGGACCTGTCCATTTCTCCTTACAGTTCTGTGTTTTCACTTCATGTATTCTGTTATTAGCTGCATGAATGTTTAGAACTATAATGACCTCTTGACGAATTAAACTCTCTGGACATGTGAAATGAACCACTTTATTTCTGGTAACATTTTTTGCACTTAAATTTACTTTTTCTGATATGACTGTAGCCACTCCTACTTTCTTTAATTAATGTTAGGCTAGCATATTTTTTTCCCATTTTAAAATTTCTTCCTTTGTTTTTAAGGTAGCCTTGTAGGCAGCATACAGTTCGGTCTTGCTTTCTTTCTTTTTTTTTTTTTTTTTTTTTTATGCTTTTAAGCTCTGTTAGATGGAACTGGAGCAGTACTTTAATGTTCTTCACTACTGAAGCAACTGAATCTTCTGAGTCTTCTACTTAGTGCCTCATGAATGATGGTTTTTATGCTGTCTGTTGACACTAGGCACAATTCCTGGCCCCATGTCAGTCCCAAGGATTGTTTCTTCTAATCATTTTGGGTAGTTATTTCCCCAGCTTAGGGCAGTTTTCTCACATAAACGTGCTGTTCTCGAACTTAGCTGAATACTCAGAGGGTCTCCTGCGGATCTCTGGAGTTTTTTCTCTGTGAAACTCTTTCCTCTCTTAATACCACTCTGCACTGCAAATTCTGATTCCTTGGCCTTTTCAGAAGCTAGCTCTGTCTCCTTAACTAAAGGTAGTTCTCTGAGTTCTCCCTGGGTTTCCCTCCCTGTCCTGTGACTAGGAAACTTTCCTAGGCAGCAAGCTAGGCCAACTGTAGGGGACGCCTTTGTTTGTCATGTATCAGGGATCACATCACTGTCTTATGCTGTCTGGTGGCCAGTAGTTTAAAAACTGTTTTATATATTTTGTCCAGTTTCTTAGTTATTTCAGATATGAGGATAAATCTTGTTCTCATTACTTCGTCTTTTCTGGAAGCAGAAGTCTTGCCTTTTCTTAAAATATCTGAGGAATTCTTTAGGGATTGCTTCCAGAGTATGAGATACGCTTTGGAATTTCCGTAAGGGGAGAATCTTCCTTCTTTCAGGATGGATTTGATTTTGAGGAGCAACCAGGAGTAAGTTTTCAGCTCTGGATAAGTGATTTCTCATTTGGGTAATACTGTTTGGGGTCCAAAATGAGCTCAGTGTGATAAGGCAGATTTCCTTGTGTGATTCATAAACTAGTTTGGAAACAGAGTTGAAATATTTTCACTGGCAACCTGGTTAAGATAAGGATAAAACTTCCTAGGGGTGTGCATCTTGAAAAATAACTTTAGTTTGAATGTTTTTCTATATTTGCTGGAATATATTATTGTTTATATTTAAAATTTGAACTGAAGTATTTAAGAAAGCTTGTTTTTATATAATCTCTCTCCAACTTGATTATAAACTTAACAATATTTGAATACTTTTGTACATTTCTCCTTACTACATTGCACTCAACTGTGGAAGCTTCTTTTCTTTTCTTTTTAAATCTTTTTTCTTGAGTCAAGGTTTCACTGTCACCAAGCTGGAGTGCAGTGGCATGATTTCCTATCACTGCAGCTTCAACCTCCAAGGCTCAAGTGATCCTCCTACCTCAATTTCCTGAGTAGCTGGGACTGCAGGGGCATGCCACTGTGCCCAGCTAATTTTTGTATATTTTGTAAAGATGGGGTTTCACCATGTTGCCAATGCTGAAATATGGAAGCTTCTTAAATCATAATAATCAACTAATTAATTTCTGTGTAAGGAAACTAAGTTCACCCTGTCAAAAATACATTGCATGATACAAAGTATGTAAAATTGGTTTTTGATATCTGTATAGTTTATAATGCTTTCAAAAGTTTAATTAAAAGCTATTCATATGCGATGTTGAATTTCAGTAGCAAGAGCACATATCTGTATTTGTCTTACACTGTGGGTATTACACGAATGCCCTAGTTAAAGAGATGCCTTGAGTCTAGATGTATTAGTCAAGGTTCTCTAGAGAGACAGAACCAACAGAATATGTAGATACATGAGAGAGGATTTAGTAGGAGAATTGATTCACGTGATTATGGAGGCTGAGAAGTCCCACAGTAGACCATCTGCAAGTCGGAGAACCAGAGAAGCTGGTGGCATGGCTCAGCTCAAGTTGAGAGGCTGAAGAACCAAGGAATCCAGTGGTGTAACTTCCAGTCCAAGGCTGAAGGCCTGAGAGCCCCAAGAGGCTACTGGTGCAAATTCCGGAGTCCAAAGGCTGAAGAACATAGAGTTCTGATGTCCAAGGGCAGGAGGAGGAGGGAATCCCATTTTGGAAGAGAGAGAGAATGTACCCTTCTTCTTCTGGGTTGTTCATTCAGGCCCCCAGCCAATGGGGTAGTGCCTGCCCACATCAAGGGCAATAGTCCCTCCTACTCCCCAACTTACATGTCAGTCTCCTCTGAAACACCCTCACAGGCACACCCAGAAGCAATGCTTCACCAACCATCTAGGCATCTCTCAACCCAGTCAAGTTGACATCTAAAATTAACCGTCACAGTGGATATGTTATGTAATTAACCAAATAATGTCCTTAGAACCCAGTAGGTTGGCATATACACTATATCGTATGCCACCTTAATCACTGGGTAAAATTCTTTTTGGGGGAAAAGGGGTTAAAATTCTTTTTCTGTAGTCTTTGTTTTCCAGCACCCTGAGATCCTATTAACTTCATCCCACCCCCAATTCGGAAAGATAAGGACTTTAAAAAAGTATTCTTAGGAGTTGAATTCTTAGATTTTTAGCTTTCAGGTTTTATTTTCTTTAATGTCATCTTTTTGGTTAATTGAATGTATAGCTTCACAGTTCCTTTATAGTGAATAGTGAACCTTACAGTAGCTAGAAGTAGATAGGGTAGATACTCTTTTACTTATGTGGTTTGTTCTTTTTTTTTTTTTTTTTTTTTTTTTTTTTTTTTTTTTTTTTTTGAGATAGACTCGCATTCTGTTGCCCAGGCTGGAGTGCAGTGGTGTGATCTCAGCTCACTGCAACCTCTGCCTCCCAGGTTCAGGTGATTCTCCTGCCTCAGCCTCCTGAGTAGCTGGGACTACAGGTGTACGCCACCACGCCTAGCTAATTTTTGTGTTTTTGGTAGGGATGGGGTCTCACCATGTTGACCAGGCTGATCTCAAACTCCTGACCTCAAGCGATCCCCTCATAGCCTCCTAAAGTGCTGGGATTACAGCACTTGGTTTGATTACAACTCTTGGTTTGTTCTTTATCTGGATGTTCTTTATCGGGATACATCTTAGTAACTTTTTGTTGTCTTGTTTTCTTTCAATACTGTGTTTTGTTTAAAAAGAAGGTTACAACAGAAAATTTTTCTTTTATTTTTTTATTTGTAGAGATGAGGTCTCGCTGTGTTGCCCAGGCTGGTCTCAAACTCCTGGCTTCAAGCAGTTCTCACCGATTAGCCTCCAGAAATGCTGGGATTAGAGGAATGAACCACTGCACCTGGTGTTTTTTTTCTTTTAAATCCACATATATGAGGTGGACTTTTTAATTCTGAAACTTGCACTAAAATTTCTAATTTTGATTTTAAATTAATTTAGAATTCCATATATACTACTTTTATGGCCACATACTTTTCATAGAGAGTAAAAGCCACATTTTAGTAAGCAGTGGTGTAAAAGTAGCATTATCCTTTGTTTCCAGAACCTAGCCACAGATTTGCTACAGAAGTTTTTTGTTTTTGAGACAGAATCTCGCTCTCTCACCCAGGCTGTAGTGCAGGCACAATCATGCCTCACTATATGCAGCCTCAAATTCCTGGACTCAAGCAGTCCTTGCACCTCAGCCTCCTGAGTAGCTGGGATCACAGGTGCACACTACTATGCCAGCTGATTTAATTTTTTAATTTTCTTTATTTTTTTTTTAGAGACAGGATCTCCCTGTGTTGTCCAGGCTGATCTCAAATGCCTGGGCTCAGGGTATTGATCCTCCTACTTCAGCCTCCCAAAGTGCTGGGATTGCAAGTGTGAGCCACTGCACCTGACCTAAAAGTTGTTTTAAGGAGTATTTTGTGTTATATTTCAGTCTTTAGTTTATTTGAGTATAACTTTGTAAGAGCTTCTTTTACACAAATAATTAGGGGTTCTTTTCTGCACCACACATTTATTAAAAGAGATTTTCATGGCTACCAGTTGTGAAATGAGGTTCCTATTTGGCTAAAGAGTTTCTGGCATGTTAGTTGTGTTGTAGGAGGTGGGAAGCTGGGAGGTTTGGGGTATATAAAAAGAAAAAAAATTAATTTTGTTTTATGTAGGTACAAGTGTTATATTTATGTTTACTAAAGTGTTTATTCCACGCCTATTGTTTTATATCTTCTAAAATACCCTTCATTGTAATTAATTGCAGGTTCTTAGTAGTTTTATGTCTTAGTTCTTGCTTTAATCTGGCTTATAGTTTTCTTTCTCTAAGAGACACATTTGAGTTTTGCATGTTCCGTGTTCCTTTGTTATTTACTCATATAATAAAATCGATATGTGGGGCTAAAAAATAATTACTGGGCTAAAATACATAATTTTCATTTTTAGTAGGTGTTCTATTTCTTGACTTTTATTTTGTCATTTAATGACTTCTTGGATTTTGGTGACTTTGATTTTGATTCTTTTAATGACTTAAATTGGGGTTTGTTAACTTTTAAAATAAATGTTCCTCTTTGATACATTAGAAGATCTCATGCTCTTTTCTTTAAACATAAAAAGGAAGGTGAAACTCATTGGCAGAGGTCCGTTTTTTTAGCTTTATGTCTTCACTTCATTCTGATACCCTCTGCCAAAGGCTGATTTTAGTGTTGCCTGCAGAAAGAAGTTAAAAATGAGACTTAATGTTGAAGTGGAATAAAATATTGTAACTAATAATATAGTTATATCTGTATAGATATTCAAAGTAGAATATTTTAATGGTGATAAGTTTGAGGAAAAGACTTAGTTCAAATTAATATGCAGGTATTTTTAGAAAAAAATGACATATTTTAGAGGAAGTTGACAGGATCATTTTAATACAAACCCAATTTTAGATTCACAATTCCTTATCACAAACTCTTAAGGACCAGATGTATTTTATAATTCAGATTTTTTTTTTTTTTCTGAAAACTAACAAGATGCATTTACCATATGTTATACAATGCCCCTGCAGGGTCAGGGGCAGCACGTCAGAGTCAAATACATTTGTATTTCAGCAGCCAAAGCTATGACTAAGTCTAAAGTAGGTAGACTATAAATAGTCTCATGTCAGTTCAGGTCAGACCTTGCCACCAATTAAATTCACATCAGGTTTTGCCACCAATGAATTCCAGAAAATTTTTGGTTTTCAGAAGTTTTTGGATTTTGGAATTGTGGATAAGGGATTGTAGACTGTACATACTTTCTTAGCTCTAATGTTTGCTAGCATTTCAGAAAATGAAACCCACTTGCCTTTTTTTTCTGCTACAGGATGTAAGATTAAATCTGTTCTTTCTCTATAAGGCCAGTTAATAGAAATTAGGACACCTCTTCACAAAGCTCGATACCTTAGGCAGCTGCCACTGTCCCATGACACCTCCACTAGATACTTCCTACTCTTCACTGGCTTTATGGGAAGGATCTCTTAGTTCCACTCTTCTCCACTCTCCTTTCAGAGGTGTCTGGTGGTAACAAATGCTAAGGAGAAGAAATTTAAAATGTACAGTACTTCATGTAATAACTATCCTGTTTCAAGTAGAAATGTTTCAGAAGTAGCAGCATGATTTCTCTGGACCAACCTTTCCTATTACCGGTGAATGTGGAAGCTTAAAAAATAATGTATATCTGTGTACCATTTGGACTTTGTGTTACCGTAAAGGAATATATACTTAAGATAACACCGAAGTCCAAATGGTACAGAAGTGTAAAGGAAAAGTAGAAGCATTCTCCTGCCCAGCTGTGCCCCTCTCCCCTCCACCTTCTGACCACAAGGTTTGGACCCTTTTAAAATAATTTTTTTCTTTAGCTCAGACATTCCAGGGGACAGTTTGGGGAATTCTGATTAGGCATTATAACCCCACTCGGTTGAATTTTGTGTTCATTGTATGCGATGGCCTTTTCTGTGATAGCTGGGAGTTAATAGCTTTTATTTCTAGAGTGATTTGTTCAGATTGCATGGTTTTGAACTGTTAATGAAATACTTTGTTTTTTTAGAGACAGGATCTTGCTCTGTTGCCCATGCTGGAGTACAGTGGTGCAATCATAGCTCAGTGTAACCTGAAACACCTAGGCTCAGTCTTCCCACCTCAGCCTTTTGGGAAGCTGAGACTACAGACATACACCACCACGCCTGACTGATTTTTTAAAAATCTTTTTGTAGAGACAGGGAGGGTCTCACTATGTTGCCCAGGCTGGTCTTGAATGCTTCGACTCAAGCCGTCTTCTGACCTCTGCCTCTCAAAGCACTGGGATTATAAGATATATTTTAAAAATATTAATTGTGACAGAGAGTGTCTGAGTATTATTCAAATGCAGAGACAGAAATATAAATTATTGATCTATTTAATAAAAATAATTTTTAGGAGTCAAAAACAGCTCATATTTGACAGTGAGGTCTCCGTAATGGAGCACTTACTTAAGAAACAGGGTGTTGGTTCATTCACCACGTCAGTGGTTCTCAAGGTAAGCACATGGGCAGTGGGATGCAGATGTCATCCCACGAATTACTCCCAAGGATGTTGTCGACATTGTTTATGTTTTTAAATCTATAACAAAGAATATCACGATGCATTTAAAAATGAATGTCCTTTTTGGGAAAGTGTAAACTTTACTCTTTTTTTTTTTTTGAGACAGGGTCTCACTCTGTCACCAGGCGCCAGGCTGGAGTGCAGTGGCATGATCTTGGCTCACTGCAACCTCCGCCTCCTGGGTTCAAGCAATTCTCTCTCAGCCTCCTGAGTAGCTGGGACTACAGGCGCCCACCACTACGCCCAGCTAATTTTTGTATTTTTTAGTAGAGACAGGGTTTCACCATGTTGGCCAGGATGATCTCAATCTCTTGACCTCGTGATCCGTCTACCTTGGCCTCCCAAAGTGCTGGGATAAACTTTTGTCTTAATATGGAATCCACATTCTTTTATTGGTCAATTCAACAAACTTTTATTGAGCACTAACTTAAGTCAAGAACTGGCTTTGTCTGGGCACAGTGGCTCACACCTGTAATTTCAGCACTTTGGGAGGCTGAGGCCGGCAGATCACCTGAGGTCCAGAGTTTGAGACCAGCCTGGCCAACATGGGAAAACCCTGTCTCCACTAAAAATACAAAAATTAGCTGGGCATGGTGGCACACACCTGTAATCCCAGCTACTCAGGAGATTGAGGCAGGAGAATCACTTGAACCTGGGAGAGGGAGGTTGCAGTGAGCTGAGATTGTGCTGCTGCACTCCAGCCTGGGTGACAGCTGAGACAGAGCTGACTTCACAGTGGAGCTATAGATGACTGGGACATAAGATAGAAAAAAAGATCTGGAATCACTTTTTTCTTTTCTTTTCTTTTCTCAATTAGCAATAATCACGCCTCGGATAAACCTCATTGGCTACGATACTACCGCTGCACAAAGCTCAGGAATCACTTTTGCTAGAAGACATACCCTTTTAAATGAGGGCACACATAATAAGTATTGGCTGACATGTATTCAACTTAAGGACATGTAGTCTCAAGTTGTTTGGTCAGGTCCCTAACAGGCAGTCACCCCCAGACTCTCATCCTCCCCTGCCCCACACCCTACAGATATATAGGGCCATGGGTTTTTTTGTTTTGTTTTGTTTTTTCCCAATCCTTATACTTAGAGCCATATATGTGGGACAGCAGAAATAATCATTGGGATTCCAGGGTGCCTGTTTTCTAGCTCAGAGTCTCAGAGTCCTTCTATATTGCAGAGTGCAATATAGAAAACTTTTTTTGTTAAGTAAAGGTCAAGGACTCTTTGTCTTCCTTTAAGGACAGCAGGTCCTTCTTGTGGAGACTTTGAGGATTCAGTACTCTGCATTAAACAGGAGCTTCTCTAATATGTCACCAGGTGCCAAGCCAGAGTGCAGTGGCGGGATCTCGGCTCACTACAACCTCCGCCTCCCGGGTTCAAGCAATTCTCCTGCCTCAGCCTCCCAAGTAGCTGGGACTACAGGCGCATGCCACCACGCCCAGCTAATTTTTGTATTTTTAGTAGAGACGGAGTTTCACCATGTTGGCCAGGATGGTCTTGATCTCTTGACCTCGTGATCCACCTGCCTCGGCCTCCCAAAGTGCTGGGATTACAGGCGTGAGCCACTGCGCCTGGCCTGGATTAGAGATTTTTAAGGACCTTATGGCAAAGCTTTGGCTGATAGGGTACAACAATCGAGTGGTCTCTTTTATTGGGGCTTTAGATATGCTGGGAACTATGACATTACAAAGAGCCACTTGTCATTAACGGAAGGAAAATATGCTGGTCAATGAAGGGAAACTTTACTATAAAATCAACTTAGTAGAAATAAACCATTAAGTGGTACTAATGTGGCCAGGCACAGTGGCTCATGACTGTAATCCAAGCATGTTGGGAGGCTGAGGCAGGTGGATCACTTGAGGCCAGGAGTTTGAGACCAGCCTGGCTAACATGGTGAAACCTCGTCTCTACAAAAAATACAAAAATTAGCCGGCAGGGCTGGGCGCAGTGGCTAACGCCTGTAATCCCAGCACTGGGAGGCTGAGGTGGGCAGATCACCTGAAGTCAGGAGTTTGAGACCAACCTGTCCAACATAGCAAAACCCCATCTCTACTAAAAAAATGACAACAACAAAATTAGTCAGGCACAGTGGTGTGTGCCTGTAGTCCTAGATGCTCTGGAGGGTGATGCAGGAGAATCTCTTGAACCTGGGAGGTGGAGGTTGCAGTGAGCCGAGGTTGCGCCACTGCACTGCAGCCTAGGAATAAGAGTGGAACTCTGTCTCAAAAAAAAAAAAAAAGCCAATGTGGTGGCCCATGCCTGTAGTCCCAGCTACTCAGGAAGTTGAGGCACAAGAATTGCTTGAACCTAGGAGACAGAGACTGCAGTGAGCTGAGATCACACCACTGCGCTCCAACCTATCTCAAAAAAAGAAAAGAAAATGGTAACTAGTTCAAGCTAATAATTTAAGAGTAAATAAAGGATATAGATATGGAAAAACTATCTTTAGAGTGTATGAAATTAGTACATTTCAAGATGGTGGCCCAAGCACAGTGGCTCATGACTGTAATCTCAGCACTTTTGGGAGGCTAAGGTGGGAGGATTGCTTGAGCCCAGGAGTTCAACACCAGCCTTGGAAACATAATGAGACTTTATCGCTATAAAAAATAAAGAAAATTAGCTGGGCATGGTGGTGTGTGCCTATAGTCCCAGCTACTCAAGAGGCTTAGGTGGGAGGCTGGCTTGAGCCTGGAGGGTCGAGGCTGCAGTGAGCCGTGGTTGTACCACTGCATTCCAACATGGGCAACAGAGCAACACCCTTTCTCAAAGAAAAATACTGTTACCATAAAACACATATGATTTCAGTCCTTTGAGATCTGTCATGACTTATATGGTCTTCTTTAGTCAGTAGTTCTATGTGTACCTGGAAAAAAAATGTATGTTCTGCTATTCTTGGGTATAGTGTTATTAATGTCAATTTAGCCAAGTTGGTTGTTGGTTCTATTTGAGTTATATAGATATATCTTTACTGATTTTCTTTCTACATTATATCAGTTTCTGAGAGGGGTGCTGAAATTTTCAACTGTACTTGTGAATTTGTCTGTTTCCCTTTTCAGTTCTGTTCATTTTTGCTTAATGCATTTTGAGTCTCTGTAAGTAGGTGTTTATATACATTTAGGATCGTTAATAGCTTGATGAATTGAGCTCTTTGTAATTATAGAATGCCTCCTTATCTCTGGTAATATTCTTTAGCCTGAAGCCTATATTGTATGATATTAGTGTGGTCAGTCCAGCTTATTTATGTATTTATGTATCTTTTTGCTTCATTTACTTTTAACTTATCCGTGTCTTTATTTTTTTAGTGAATTTCTTTTTTTTTTTTTTTTTGAGACAGGTTCTTGCTCAGTCACCCAAGGCTGGAGTGCAGTGGCACAATCTCGGCTCACTGCAATCTCTGCCTCCGGGGTTCAGCCAATTCTCCTGCCTCAGCCTTCCGAGTGGCTGGGACTACAGGTGCGCACCACGACGCCCAGCTAATTTTTGTATTTGTAGTACACGCGGAGTTTCACCATGTTGGCCAGGCTGGTCTCAAACTCCTGACCACAGGCAATCTGCCTGCCTCAGACTCCCAAAGTGCTGGGATTACAGGCATGAGCCACCGCACCCGGCTGAATTTCTTTTTTTTTTTTTCTGGAGACAGAGTCTCTCTCTGTTGCTCAAGCTGGAGTGCAGTGACGTGACCGATCTCGGCTCACTGCAATCTCTGCCTCACAGGTTCCAGTGATTCTCCTGCCTCAGCCTCCCAAGTAGCTGGGACTACAGGTGCATGTCACCACGCCCAACTAATTTTTTTGTTGTTGTTTTTAGCAGAGACGGGTTTCACCGTGTTAGCCAGGATGGTCTCAATCTCCTGACCTCATGATCTGCCCGCCTCGGTCTCCCAAAGTGCCGGGATCACAGGCGTGAGTGAGCCACTGCGCCCGGCATGAATTTCTTTTAGATAGGAGATAGTTGGATTTTTTAAATACACTCTTACCATGTTTGCTTTTTAATTGAAGTGTTTAGACCACTTACATTTATGTCATTTTCAATATGGCTGGGTTTAAGTTTATCACTTTGCTGTTTGTTTTCTATTTATCCCATCTGTTTTCTGTTTATTCTTTCCTCTTTTCCTGGCTTCTTTTTGATTACTTTTTCACTATTCCATCTCCTCTGTTAGCTATAAACCTTGGTTTTAACTTTTATAACAGTTGCTCTATGGCTTAAAATATGCGTCTTTAACTTATGCAGTCTGCCTTAAAATAATATGTCGCTTTATTTATAGTGTAAAAACTTCAAAAAGTGCACTTTCATTTTCCCCTTGTATCTTTGGATTATTGTTTTGGATTATTGTTTTGGATTTATTGCCATACATTTTACTTTGACATGTTAAATGCCCCACAATTCGTTGTTACTAATTTTGCTTTTAATGACATTTAAAAATCTGAAAAATTATTTTTCATTTACCCACATATTTGCCATTTCCAGTGCCCTTTATTCTTTTGTTTAGATCTGAGTTCCCATCTATATTATTTTATTTAGCCTGAAAAGCTTCAACATTGCTTGTACTAAAGATTTCTTCTAGGCTGTGCATGGCGGCTCATGCATGTAATCCCAGCAAGCACTTGGGGAGGCCAAGGCGGGAGGATAGCTTGAGACCAGAAGTTCAAGACCAGCTTAGGCAATATGGCAAAAATTCATCTTAACAAAAAATAACAAAAATTAGTCAGACATGACAGCATACACATGTGGTTCCAGCTACTCAGGAGGCTGAGATGGGAGGATCACCTGGGCCTGGGGAGGCTGAGGCTGCAGCGAGCCATGCTTGTGCAGTGGGCCACAGATTTCTTCTGTTAGAGACCTGGTGGCAATTAATTCTCTCAGCTTTTGTTGTTGAAAAATCTCTTTATTTTTCCTTCATTTTTGAAGGCTAATTTTGCTGGATATCAAATTTTAGATAGACAGTTTCTATCTTTTGGCACTTTAAAGATGCTTTTCTGTTGTATTGTTAAAGATACCTATCTTGTATTGTTTCTTTTTTTTTGTTGTTGTAGAGATAGGTTCTCTCCCTTTGCCCAGGCTGGTCTTGAACTCTTGGCCTCAAGAAATCTTCCCACCTAAGCCTCCCAAAATGCTGGTATTTTAGGTGCGAGCCACCACAACTAGCCAATCACAAATAATTTTTATTAAGAGACTGAAAAAATGCTTTAATAAAAAGTCTTCCTGTAGTATGGTAGTATGGATGCTGCATGAAAGTAGTTTTCACTACTGTATCTAAGCTTTACCTTTGACAATGTGTATCTTTAAAGTCTTAAAAAATATGCACATACCCTGTGACCCAGCAATTTTTGCTGGGTGTGGGGGTGTGTACCTCTAGTCCCAGCTACTTTGAGGACTGAGTTAGGAGGTTCGCTTCAGCCCAGGAATTTGAGACTAGCCTGAGCAAGGTAGCAAGACCTATCTCTTTAAAAAAAAAAAAAAAAAAGTAAGAAAGAAAAAGAAAAGAAAAGCAAAAAGGCATATGTAGCTTCTTCCTATGTGATATCCTGCCTTGCAAATACCAGCTTCCTCAGCCCCCACAAACCCTGAACCTCAGGCTCCTCTGATTATTTAGCTCGCAGTAGTCTGCATAGTTTCTCTCTGCCATGCCATGGTCTGCAAAATGCCCACGAGCAGAAAGCCAGACCCTTCAAGGACTCACCTCTTTGGTTCCTTTCTCTCAGAGATCACAGTGCTAACTGTTCTTCAGTGCCCAAAGTCATCATTTCATATGTTTTCTCCAATTTTCTAGTTGTTTATAATGGGAGGGCAAGTCTGGTACTAACTAGTTCTTTCATCGTGTCCTGAAGCAGAAGTTGAGATTGCATTCAACTCCCACTGCTGACCCTTACTTTGTATATCTTTTCTTACAGTAATCATTAAAATTTTTATTTATGAGTCACACATACTGTGATTCAGTATTTTGCATTTCCTGGGCTACAAGTGGTTTTTCATTGCTTTTACCTTGTTTGATGGGACTTGAACATAGATATCTTTAAAAAAATAAAACCCTTTATTTTACAGGTAATAAATATTTATTGTAGAGAAATTCGGAAAATACAAATTGCCCATGATCAATATAATCCTCCTATGCTGAGATAATCACTGTTAACATGTTGCTGGTGATCTTTTGTGTGTGTATACACACTTGGAGAAATTGTTTCATGACAGTGAGTACATACTGCATTGAAATCAGCTTTATCCATTCAGTGTGTGTTACTATCTTTCCATGTCAGTAAGTAGACTTCATTTTTAATGGCTGCACTGTTTTTCATTAGATAGGTACATAATAATTTCTTATACTGGTTGTAGCTTATTTTCAGTTTTTGATTAGTGTCAACAACATTGTAATGAATATATTTGTACATCTGTATTTGCACACACTCATAGTTATTTTAGTAGCTAAATTTCCATAAGAGTTGCTGGGCCACAGGGTATGTGGATATTTTTTAAGCCTTTAAAGATGCACATTGTCAAGCTAAAGGTAAAGTTTAGATATAGTAAACTTCTTTCAAGAAGCATCCATACTACTGTACTACTAGAAGACTTTTCATTAAAGCACTTTTTCAGTTTCTTAAGAAAAATTATTTGTGATTGGCTGGTTGTGGTGGTTCACACCTCAAATACCAGCACTTTGGGAGGCCTAGGTGGGAAGATTCCTTGAGGCTAGGAGTTCAAGACCAGCCTGGGCAACATAGGAAGAGAGCCTTTCTCTCCAAAAAATTAAAAGGTTAGCCAAGTGTGGTGGCGCATGCCTGTAGTCCCAGCTGCTTGGGAGGCTGAGGCAGGAGGATCACTGGAGGCCAGGAAGTCAAGGTTGCAGTGAGCCCTAATTGTTTCATTGCACTCCAGCCAGGTGACGGAATGAGATCTTGTCTCAAAAAAAATGATTTACCATTAATTACTATTGAGAAGCAATATCTACATTTTAATTATTTATTTATTTGTTTGTTTGTTTGTTTTTGAGACAGGGTCTCACTCTGTCATCTAGGCCAGAATGCAGTGGCATGATCTCAGTTCACTGCAACCTCCACCTCCCAGGTTCATGTGATTCCCGTGCCTCAGGCTTCTGAATAGTTGGATTACAGGTGTGTACCACCACACCTGGCTAATTTCTGTATTTTTAGTAGAAATGGGTTTCTCAGCTAGGCACAGTGGCTCATGTCTGTCATCCCAGCACTTTGGGAGGCCTAGGTGGGTAGATCACCTGAGGTCAGCCATTCGAGACCAGCCTGCCCAACATGATAAAACCCTGTCTCTGCCAAAAATACAAAAATTAGCTGGGTGTGGTGGCGTATGCCTATAACCCCAGCTACTCAGGAGGCTGAGGCAGGAGAATCGCTTGAACCCGGGAGGCGGAGGTTGCACTGAGCCAAGATCGCACCATTTTACTCCAGCCTGGGCGACAAGAGTGAAACTCTGTCTCAAAAAAAAGAAAAAGAAATGGAGTTTCGCCATGTTGCCCTGTGCCCTGGCAGTATCTACTTTGTAAATGAAAGCTTTCATTAAAGGAAGTTCTCTCCCTCAGGCTGGAAGCTCTAGGATCCTTCTAGTGGGTGGGTGAGTGTTACAAAGCTCTCCCAGTGGCCTTGGTAAGTAGCAAGGTGTGGGGACCACTTCTGTAGACCAGTGCTTCTGGTCTGTTCCAGCAGGGTAAATCTAATGACCTGAATGTTGGTAAGCAAACCCACATTAGTCTGCCACGAGAATAAAATTTCCTTGAAGTCTCCTGTTTTAACTGAGAAATTCCTATAAAATTTATTTTCTACTCCATGAAATATTATTTTGTTTTAAAAATAATTATGATTTTATTACATCTATTTAATCCCAAATCTAAGTGGATTTTTTAAAAAATGATAGGAAGAAGCAGGTCTAACTTTATTTTATTTTATTTTGAGACAGGGTCTTGCTCTGTCACTCAGGCTGGAGTACAGGGCACAATCGTAGCTCACCGAAACCACCAACTCCTGTACTCAAGCAGTCCTCCTGCCTCAGCCTCCCATGTAGCTGGAACTACAGGCATGCACCATACCTGGCTTTTTTTTTTTTTTTTTGTAGAGACATGAGTCTCACTATGTTGCTCAAGCTGATCTTGAATTCCTGACTCCTGGCCTTAAGTGATCCTCGCACCTCAGCCTCCCAGAGTACTGGGATTACAGGCATGAGCTACCATGCCTAGCTAACTTTTTTTTAATGGATAACCAGTTGTCCCTAGTGCATTTTTGGATGATTTATCCATTCTCCACTGATTGGAAATGCCACCTTTATTATACATCAGATTTCAAAGTATAGTATACACAGGTTTATTTTTGCATTCTGTTTGATTATAGATTCCTGTATGAGGACCATGCTGTTTCAGTAACTATGGCTTTTAAGCACTTTTGTTAAGCAGTTATCTAATCTTATTATGTCACTCTACTATTTAAGCACAATATTAAATCCAGATTTCTTATGATAAAATACAGTGAGATTGAAGATTACATGCATGCACTATCACACCGGCTAATTTTTGTATTTTTAGTAGGGAGGAGGTTTCACCATGTTACCCAAGCTGGTCTTGAACTCTTGACCTCAGATGATCCACCTGCCTGGGCCTCCCAGAGTGCTGGGATTACAGGCGTGAGCCACTGTGCCCAGTCTGTGCATAACTTTCTCATAGTACTTCATCTTTTGTCTCATAGCCTAAGCCCTAGCACAGCGTTATTCATTACACGCAGTTTTAAAAAATAAAACTGTAGGCCGGGCACAGTGGCTCTTGCCTGTAATCCCAGCACTTTGGGAGGCCAGGGTGGGCAGATCACTTGATTGCAGCATTGCACTCCAGCCTGGGCAACAAGAGTGAAACTCTTGTCTCAAAAAAAACAAAAAACAAAACACCACCTGTAATTCTTCAATGTATCCGGGGTACATGTTGCTCCTTTAAGTGCCTGTGTGCTTTTTTTGTACATACTTTTTCCTTGGACTTTATTGCCTAGCAATTTCCTGCTTAAACTTTCAGACTGCTAGAGGGGTCACTTCTGGAGGAGACCTTCCTGCCCTTTCTCCTCATCAGAGTTCCCTGCTTACTTTTTTTTTTTTTTTTTATGAAAAGAAAGAAAGAGAAAAGAAGATAGAGCAAAAGAAAGAAAAAAAAAGGAAGAATGAAAGAGAGAAAGAAAGAGGAAGAGAAAGAGGGAGAGAGGACAGGATTCTTGTTCTATTTCCCAGGCTAGATCCCTGCTTACTTCTGTTTGCCTTGTGCATGCCTATGCTGAAACGTTTTTCATAATCCCGTGTCCCATAATATGTATCTGGAAGTTCAGTGTTGTTTAGTGACTTGGCTTTGGAATTAGATAACCTAAGTGCTAAACCTGGCTTTACCATTTCCAGCTTTGTCACCTGCAACCAATTATATAATATTTCTGAGCCTCAGTTTCCTTAGGTACAAAATGGGGATAATAGTAGTTCCTCCTTTACAGGGTTCTTGTGAGGACTCAATGAGACAATACCTCTGAAAGGCTTAGCTCTCTGTCCAGCACGTAGGTGGCCCTCAATACGTACTTCCTATTATTGTATCTTTCTCCACAAGACTTTGCTTAAGACTTTCTCTTATTTATCTCTGAAACCCAATACTTAGCCAGGAGGCTGGCAGCCAGTCAACTGATGAATAAATTAACAACTGTCCTCAGAACTCTCCTTCCTGTGTCACTTTTCTCAGTGGTGCCATCATTCTCTTTAGAGTCATCTTTAACTTTCCTTCTCATTCAAAACAACAACAACAAAAATACTGAGTTTTTATCATAAGCACAGTGCAAGGCCCCGGGTGTATATATAATGAGAGAAAAAGATGAAGTCTCTATTCATTGTAGCTTACAGTAGAGCAGGGGAAGTAATTGAAAATAAAAATCCTGGAATCTTCAGACTCATTCTACTATTCTACTTTTGTATATGTTTGTAAATTTTCAAAGTGAGTTTTAAAGTAAATAAATGAATAAGCAATTATAAAATGTTATGTGCTATGAAGAAAATGAGTAAAACCCGTGTAAGAAACTGTCGTGGAGAACCATTATAGATACAGTATTCAGGAAAGATCTGGGAGTTCACATTTAAGTTGAGACTGAAAATTGAGAAGGAGCCAGCCAGAGGAGAGGGTGTTTCTGACAGAAGGAGTAGCATGTACCAAGCCATAGGAGAGCAAGTCTCACCATAGTCCGGAGATGGAAAGGTCACTGGGCTGTATTAGAGCAAGGAAGGATGGATAGATGACATTGGAGAGCAGGTAAGCAGAGTCCATTTTGTTAAGATCTTGAAGACCAAAAGAATGGGTTCAGGTTTTATTCTCATTACAGTATGATGCTGTTGAAGAACTTAAAGCAGGGAGTAAGCCAATCTAATTTACATTTTTAAAGGTATGTATCAGAAAAATTGTAGGAAGACAAGGGTGGGAACAGAGAGACCAGTTGGGAAGCTATTGCCATAGTTTAGGGAAGAGATGATAATAGCGAAATGAACAGTGAAAACATTGAGATGTATTTTGGAGATAGACTCTGTGGGACTTGCTGGTGGATTAGAAGTGGGAGTGGAGAAGGGGATAGAAATCCAGAATTCTGGCTTGAAAGCTGTATATTGTGTTATTTACTGAGATTTACTCAAGTAGATGGAATGTTTTGGGGGAAAGTCAAGAGTTAAAGTTTGATTATAGTAAGTCTGAAATGCTTTGAGGCACCCAAGTGGGAATATCAAGTAAGTAATTGAATACAACAGGAGAATTGGAGTTCCAAGGAAAGTTCCCAGCTGCAGATATAAATGTGAAGGTTTTCATTATAAGGACAATAATAAAAACCATGAGAATGGGGAATATCATTCAAGGAAGAAGTAAAGGAAAGGGGGTTTGATGTTAAGTTCTAAATTACTATTAGCATTTAAGGGTAGAATCAGAGGAAGGTGAAGGAGAGAAGAGGAGTCAAAGACATAGAAGGAAAGCCAGGTAGAAGCCACTGTACCCCAAGCCAGTCCCTAGAACAGTGCCTGGCCAGGAGAGTGTGCAGTAATTATTGATTGAATGAAATCAAAAGAAGAGATCATTTCAAAAATAAGGAAATAATTAACTAAATTTAGTGCTGCTGAAAGGGTCAGATGAAGCATGAACTATTCATTGGATTAGCAGCCTGGGTATTTCTGGTGATAGAGGCAGAAGTCATGTCAGAATGGTTTTAACAGAGCTTGCATAGGAGGTGAGAAAGTGTGAGAAAGATAGTGGATTTTTAACTCTTTTTTGAAATCTGGCTGTGAAGGGAGCAGCAAAATGGAGTAGTAGTTGAAGAGTGATACGGAGTCAAAGAATAATTTTTGTTTGTCTTTTTAAGAGGGGCATACTAGAGCATGTCTGCCCATGGGGATGATCCAGGAAACAGTGAGTGAAGGTTGTTGGAGGAAAAAGAGGGAAGAATTGCAAGATTGGAGTTTATGAGTAAGAGAAAGGGGATAGGATCAGGAGCGTAAGTATTCTTATAAAGGAGAAGGGCTACTTCTGTTGAAATAGGGGAAAGAAGGGAAAATTGATGCATATTCAGGTTGGTTTATACAACTGGTCATGAGATAGCAGATCATTGTATTATGGAATTTTCATTCTCAATGAAGAATCAATGACATTAGCTTACAAGGCAGGGAAGTGTTGGGGAGGAGGGGAAAATAAGAAATAGCCTTCTTGGAGAGAGAATAGGAAAGCCAGCCTGCTAAAGAGATCTAGTTAGATTGCCAATTTAAATTGAGTGCCCATTTGCCTAACCTTTAATTTATGGTAAACCTGCCAAGTTGAATGCTTTTTCATCAGCATTCTTGGCATGGAGAAGGCAATTGCTTGAGTTCTGGGATTGTGAAGTTTGAGAGAAGGAGATCTTGGAAGTGAATTGAAAGTTCTTGCAAGTGATTGATTATAATGATTAACTATGTAATTTAAGCTAAAGAAAAAAATAAAGTCAAAAGAGGGAACATGGGGTGAAGAAATAGAAGGACTCATGGAAGTTAAAAAGTTTGCTTGGGGGCCAGGCACGGTGGCTCACACCTGTAATCCCAGCACTTTGGGAGGCCGAGGTGGGCAGATCACGAGGTCAAGAGATCAAGACCATCCTGGCCAACGTGGTGAAACCCTATCTCTACTAAAAATACAAAAATTAGTTGGATGAGGTGGTACACACCTGTAGTCCTGGCTACTCTGGAGGCTGAGGCAGGAGAATCACTTGAACCTGGGAGGCAGAGTTTTCAGTGAGCCGAGATCTCGCCAGTGCACTCTAGCCTGGTGACAGAGCGAGACTGTCTCAAAAAACAAAAGTTTGCATGGGACACTTGAGCCAGTGAGCTAAAATAATCACAGCGTGAATTGAATTTGATGACAAAAGGTGAGTTGAGTTTGATGTGACAATGGAAGAGTGTGCAGTGAGGCAGAAAGAAGGAGAAGGTCCTTGGAGCTGAGCAGTTTCCACTACTGCAAGGCCAGGGTGTTGGGCTAGGTTATGCAGTTGAATGTTAAAGGTATGTTAAGCATAGTGACTAATTGTGCCAGAGAGTTTAACACTGAGCCAGCTGTGCTCAAATGTCAGGCGGTGATTAGTGTTCTGCAAAGAAATAAAATTGAGTTCTGGGACAGAAAGAGGATAGATGGCCTTTTAGACTTGGTGGCCTCTCTGAGGAGGTGATATTTATGCTGAGATCTGGATGATAAAATGATCAGTGGAGAGAATCCAGTCTGAGGGAGCAGCTCTAATATAAAGGCTCTAAAGTAGGTACAGATCCCTCGCCTTTGAGGAAAAGAAAGGAGGTTGGGAAGGCTGGAGCTTATTAGGCTGAGAAAGGATGGGATGAAATGAGGTTAGAGTGTGGTAGGAGTCAGATGATGAAGAGTTTTGAAAGTCATGCTCAGACGTTTGGTGCATGTATGTTAATTCTATGTGCAATGGTGTGGTAGCTAGTCTCCAAGATGGCCCAGTGGTCCTTGCCTCCTGGTATTCATGCCTTTGTGTAGTCCTCTCTCCTGCTGAATAGGGCTGACCATTGCAATACTATGGCAATGATGGTTTGTAATTTCTCTTGTTAGGTCATTGTAACTTCTGCTTTCCTCTCATAGAGCACTTGCTCTGAGGGAAGCCAGACTGCTGTGTTGTGAGGACATTTAAGCAGCCTGTGGAAAGGCTCACATGGAGAGGAACTCCAGCTAACAGCTACCATGTGAGTGCTTTGTTTTGGAAGAAGATCTTCCAGCCCCAGACGAACCTTCAGATGATTGCAGCCTCTCACACATACGTATTTCATTCATAAATATCCTGGTATGCCTCTCTAAAAGGCAAGGATTAAAAAAAAAAACTTAAATCTTATATAATTATCACATCTAAAAATATAATAATTCCTTAATATTACAAGAAATTCAGAGTCTTTCAAAATATTAGTTGTTAAATTTGGCTTATTTGAATTAGGCTCCAAAAAGGGATAAACGTAGTATCTGGTTAATATTTCCAAAGCTTCTTTATCTGTAGACTTCACTCACTCTTCTTCCCTTCAATTTATCTTAAAAGTAAACTTGGTTGTTTGTCCTATAGTTTCTTACATTCTGGATTTTGCTAATTGTATCTGTTCAGAGTGCAAGGAAGAGTGTTCCTTTACCTTGAATTTTATGTAAACTTGCAGTTGTATCCAGAGGAGGCTTCATATAATTCAGGTTGTTTTTTTTTTGGCAAGAATATTTTATAGGAGGTGGTGGTTACTTCCATCAAGAGGCACATAATAAAACCAGTTGTTTTGTCTCATCTTATTATGATGTTAACAGCTATTGAAGAACAGTGCAGAGATATGTTAATTTATTAGGGTTTACAAAATGGTGATATTCTAATTCTGTCGTTTGTCTTCATTTATTAGCTAGACAAACTATTGTTTTTGTTGTTGTTGTTTTGTTGTTGTTGTTGTTGTTGTTGTTGAGACAAGGTCTCATTGTGTTGTCCAGTCTGTAGTGCAGTGGTACAAACACGGCTCATGGCAGACTAAACCTTCTGGGCTCAAGTGATCCTCCCACCTCAGCCCCTCTAGTAGCTGGTACCACAGGTGCACACCACCACACTTGGTTAATTTTTAAATTTTTTGTAGAGACAGGGTCTTGCTGTGGTGCGCAGGCTAGTCTCGAGCTCCTGGACTCAAGCAATTATCCTTCCTCAGTCTCCCTGAGTGCTGGAATTATAGGCATGAGCCACTGTGCTTGGCCAGAAATAGTCCCTTTACTCTGTGGTTAATCTGAGGTATATTCCATTTAGGAAAGGTAGATTAAATGCTTGATTCTTTCTCTTACTTACCGGTTTTCATAATAATAAATTGATTCCCTAGTATCCTCCAAAAGAGACACAGTAAGGTTTTAAAGTATATATATTTTATTATGAACTCACAGATTTCATAATATTTCATAGATGTGAATCCATTGCAATGATTATTTTTTATTGATTCTAAAATGATCCCATCTTTGACTACTGGGAGGAGCCCCTTCAAGTTGGTTTCTGAAGACTTTTTATTGTGTCCTTGCTTTTTGGTATGATGATATGTTTAAGTGCATCTTGTGCATCCTTTGTCCCAGCCCTTAGTCATTTCTTCAGGGAGCTCTCATCCTTTTCAGTAGGAGGGGATATATAGAGGCACGTTTTGGATGCTTGAACATGCCTGACAGACTTTTTAATAGATGCTTATCAGAATATCTGTAGAGTTAAAAAAAAATCTTTCACCTTGAATTTGAATGGATAGAAATTCAATTTTTTATTAAGCTATGAAATATGGAGTGTTTTCATTTGTTGTTAGGGAAGAAGGAAAACAAAGGCTTTTGATAGAAAAAAAATGAAGCCTTAACTCCCCTTTAAAATTGTGTGTCCTCTCTCTGCTATGCTTTATTCATCATGTCCAGTGAAGAGAGATGCTAACAAGCTTTTCATATTTCCAGTTACGTAAAAACCAGGCAGTGTTTAAAGGTTATCATTATAGCGTTTGTTGGATATCTTTCTTTCTTTCTTCCTTTCTTTCTTTCTTTCTTTCTTTCTTTCTTTCTTTCTTTCTTTCTTTCTTTCTTTCTTTCTTTCTTTCTTTTTCTTTCTTTCTTTTCTTTCTTTCTTTCTTTCTTTCCTTTTTTTTTTTAAGATGGGGTCTCGTTCTGTTGCCCAGGCTGGAGTGCAGTGGTGCGATCTTGGCTCACTGCAACCTCCTCCTCCTGTGTTCAAACTATTCTGTTGCCTCACCTTCCCAAGTATCTGGGACCACAGGCATGTGCCACCACACCTGGCTAATTTTTTGTATTTTTAGTAGAGACAGGGTTTTGCCATGTTAGCCAAGATGGTTTCAATCTCCTGACCTTGTGATCTGCCCACCTCGGCCTCCCAAAGTGCTGGGTTTACAGGCATATGAGCCACAGCGCCCGGCCAATGTATTTCTTAAGTCTTTTTATCTCCAGGTTCCCCGTCCCTGTAGGCTCCCCTCTCACAGACACAGGTCTTCTTCCTGGCATTTTTATAAGGGCCTGGTGTTTTGTTTGGAAAATTTTGCTTTATCATATATCCTCAGCTTATACTGCATCACTAGTGAAAAGCTTAGTTTTCTGATTGGTATAAGTAATGTGTTTCTGGATATTTTGGTGATAAAAACTTATTATAGATAAGAGATGGAAATATATCATTAGAATGATTGTGTATTTAAATTATGAATCACGTTAGAGGGAATGGAATGTTGCCCCCTTATGGGAAGACTCTGGAATGTAGAAATTTTTTTCAATATGTAACAACTTGATCCTTCCCTCTTTCCCAGTGTTCAGGATCTAATTCAGCAGTTTATAAATGGTATGTTAAGCTTCTCATTAATTCTGCTTTTCAT
This sequence comes from Plecturocebus donacophilus, assembly GCA_004027715.1. NCBI lineage: Eukaryota > Metazoa > Chordata > Mammalia > Primates > Pitheciidae > Plecturocebus > Plecturocebus donacophilus. Next base: position 37,882 of record PVKP010011159.1, read on the forward strand.
TCAACAAATACTAAGCATCAGAGTAATACCAGGCTTGGTACTAAGAACTGAGAATAAGGAAATAAGAAGCACACATGCTAAACTGACCATTATCTAGTGGGAGAAAGACAAACAATTACATATGTAATTCCAAACCCTGATAAGTGCATTTTAGGAAAAATACAGGGAGCTGTAAGAGTGATTAACTGTGGGGCCTGGCTTAGTCTGGGAGGCCAGAAAGGCCTTTCAAAGACAAAGTAACATTTAAGCAAAGATTTGAAGGAAAAGTAGGCATTGGCCAGGTGATCATTGGATCCAGAGCCTTCAGGCACAGGGGCTAGCTATGTGTGAAGGTCTTGAGGGAGGAAAGAGCTTGAAGCCTTGGAGGACCTGAGAATGCTGGTGAGGCTGGAGACTGAGAGGAAGGCAGGGAATTCGGAGAGGAGCTGGAGATGTAGGCAGGGCCCTCATCACAGAGGCTGCTTTTGGCCTCTGACTCCATTAGAGCCACAGGTGTACAGCCACTTAACTGTTGATGACCCAGACTAAGGACCAGACAATACTTTCCAGGACCTCTTGGTCCTCCTGGGAGATGCTGGGAACTCTGAGTTCAGCTTTTCTCTCCTATTTCTCAAGGGTCCTTTGTTAATAAAGAAATCTTTTATTGAATACCAGTAAGTGGGAAAAAGAAAAAAAATAAAAAATAAATTTTTCTAAAAAAAGAAATCTTTTAAAAATAATTCCTGCTTACCTTGTACCGAAGAGTGAAAGAGACTTTTGATAAACGGAATTATTTTTGACTAATCTTCAGAAACCTTTACTCCAAGGATGCACTCATACACAGTTGTACCTTTAAAAGACTTTCATGTCTCATTTGATCCTCACAGTGACCTTATAAGGTGGATATTTATTATTTTTCACATAATATAGAAAAGGGACTGAAGCTCTGAAAAATTAGGTAGTTCCTCAAGGCCAGCTACTAAGTGTTGAGGCAGTAACTGGACACCAGGCCTTCTAACTAGAGACCCAGTGGTCTTTGTGCTGCCTCAGCCTCCTAAATTGTTGGGATTACAGGCTTGAGCCACTGCACCTGACCTAAGACTTTTTTTTTTTAATGGAAGTTTTAGGGTCACAGTAAAATGGAGCAGAAGGTGTAGAGTTCTCATATTTGCCTGTTATCTGTCCCTGCAAGCCTCCCTCAGTGTCACATCCCACACCAGAAAGATCTATTTAATTGATGAACTTACGTTGATACACCATTATTACTCAAAGTTCATCATTTGCATGAGGGTTCACTCTTGGTTTTTGTTCATTCTGTAGGTTTGGACAAATGTGTGATAGCATATATCCATCATAGAATCATGCAGAGTAGTTTCAGTGTTCTACATGTTCTCTGCTCCACCTATTCATCCCTCCATCTTCCTGCCTTAAGGCAGCCACTGATCTTTTTACTGTCTCTATAGATTTTTCTTTTCCAGATGTCATGTAGTTGGAATCACACAGCTTTTTCATGTTGGCTTCTTTCACTTGGTAGTATGTATTTTAGGGTTTTTTTCACATCTTCTCATGGCTTGATAGCTAATTTCATTTTAGCATGAATAATATTCTATTGCCTGAATGTACTCCAGTTTATCCATTCACCTGCTGAAGGCCATATTACTTGCTTCCAAGTTTTAGTAATTACCAATAAAGCTGCTACAAACACCATGTGTGGATTTTTGTGTGGACATAAGTTTTCTCTTCATTTGACCAGATGTCAAGGAGCACAACTGCTGGATTGAATGGTAAGAGGAAGTTTAGTTTTGTGAGAAACTACCAAACTTGTCTTACAAAGTGGCCATACCGTTTTACATTCCCACCAGCAATGAATGAGCATTCCTGTTGCTCCACATCATTGCCAGCATTAGATGTTGTCAGTCTTCTGCGTTTTGGGCACCTAATAGGTGTGTAGTGGTATCGTATTGTTTTTTTAATTTGTAATTCCCTAATGACATATGTTGTTGAGTATCTTTTCATATCCTTATTTGCCATCTGTATATATTCTTCAATGAGGTGTCTGTTCAGGTATTTTGACCATTTTTAATTAAGTTGTTCATTTTTTATTGTTGAGTTTTAAGAATTCTTTGGATATTTTGGATAACAGTCCTTTATCAGATATGGTCTTTGTATTTTCTCCCAGTCTTTGACTTACCTTCTCGTTCTCTCGAATTACTTAATTTTGAATTACAAGTTGTAGTATGAATTATTGATGTATTTTATCTTAGTAAGACAAAATACCTCCTAACCCATTCAATTGAACAATCCTATAAACATTGACCCAGTAGCAGCGTGTAACCCTAATGCCCAAATTGTGGTCTTGGAATGCCAATTCTCACTAACAGGAAGCCCGGTTATTTGGAGAAATCACTGACAGAGGTCTAGAGCTGAAACTGTACAAGGGAAATCTAGAACTTCTGGTTACACCACATAACAAGGAAGTCATAAAAGACTGTGACAAGGGTCACATCAAAAGAACCAAAGAACATACATAAGAAGACTCCCTTCAGCCAATGATGAGACAATCTGAATACCAATAAAAATATTAACTGAAAAAGTCATGAGTTCATAATGATGCTTAAACTATTGGATACCATTTGCTAACACTACATTAACCATGTATACCTTCCCTTTCTTATACAAACAGATCTGGCTTCTAGAGCTATGTACTAATTTATAAGAATTACAGAGGACAGAGCAGCATATTAGGACCATCATGGGGTCCAGTCAGAAAAATCCAGACTATGTGAAGCTCTGATTTCTTTAGCAAGCAACCTGGTCTCTTCAACAAATAAATTGAGACAGTTGGAAATTTGAATACTGGCTGATTACTTGATGGTATTGGGATTGTTACTAATGCTTTTAAGTGTAATAATGGCATTATGAATTTTTAAGCATTTTTAAATATATATATTAGCAATTGGTATTTACCAATGTATTTATCAATGAAATGTCCTTGCTTTAAAACTAATGCAGAGGCAGGGATACAAATAAGGGATACAGGTGAAACAGTGTTGGCTTGGAGTTAACTATTTAAGCTGACAATGACCACATTATATTATTGACTACTTCTGTGTCTAACTTTTTTTTAATGAAATGTAAAAAGAAGTTTTCCTCGAGAATTCATAACCACAAACTGGCCCATGTGTGAGTGTGGAACTTGAATTCATACTCTCTGTGCAGTATGAAATTTAAATTGTTCATGGGCTAATAGTGCCTTCAGCAATCTGCCAGAACAACATAAATCTTCTCAGGAAAAAAAAAATACCCTACTTAGGACTCAAATATGTCTCACAATAAAATTATTCAGAACAGAAGCCCAAAATGAAAAGCCACAAACCATTCAAACAACTGAGCTACAGTGAGTGAGTCAGCAGAAATAACAAAAATAATGAGATTTGAGGCCAGGCATGGTGTCTCATGCCTGTAATCCCCATACTTTGGGAGGCCAAGGCAGGTTGATTCCTTGAGGTCAAGAGTTCAAGACCAGCCTGGCCAACATGGCAAAACCTCATCTCCACTAAATATACAAACATTAGCTGGGCATGGTGGCATGTTCTTGTAATCCCAGCTCCTTGGGAGGCTGAGATGGGAGGATCATTTGAACCTGGGTGGCAGAGGTTGCTGTGAGCTGAGATTCACCACTGCACTCCAGCCTGGGTGACAGAGCGAGACTCTGTCTCTGAAAAAAAAAATCAGATTTGAAAAATCTACAATATTGTAATTATTGGAAACTGAACATGAAATAAGTATATTTAATATGTTTAAGGAAATAAAGACTATTATGAATGGAGGAAAGTAGAAGAGTATTTTTGAGCTTTCGGTTAGGACACAGTAGTTATGAGCTTAAACTTTGGAGTCAAATAGTGTGAGCTATACCGCTAGTGACTGCGTTAACTTCTCTGTTTCCTTCTCTATCAAATAGGATGACAAGTGGGAATGGTAAGGGTACAGAAATACAGTGAGATAAAATGGTGAGATCTAGTATTTGGTAGCACAATAGAATGACTATAGTTAATGATAATCTATTGTATATTTTAAAATAGCTGGAAGAATAGAATATTCCTAACACAAAGAAATGATAAATGCTTGAGTAAAAAAAATTTTTTAAATGGGATGACAGTAGTACTTACCTTGTGGAATGCTTTGATAAGCAGATGAGTTGCTGGGTGCGGTGGCACGTGCCTGTAGTCCCAGCTACTCAGGAGGCTGAGGCTGGAGGACCGCTTGAGTCCAGGAGTTCTGGTCTGTAGTGCGCTATGCCAATCAGGTGTCCACATGAAGTTTGACATCAATATGGTGACCTCCTGGGAGCAGGGAACCACCAGGTTGCCTGAGGAGGGGTGAACTGGCCCAGGTCGGAAAGGGAGCAGGTCAAAATTCCCGTGCTGATCAGTAGTGGGGTCACACCTGTGAATAGCCACTGCAATCCACCCTGGGCAACATTGCGAGATCCCGTCTCTTAAAAAAAAAAAGATAAGCAGATGATTTAATGTAAAGCATTGTGACTCGTACACAGCATGCATCTAGTAAATGTTAGGGATTGCTAATATTGTTGAATTTAAGATGCCATCAATCATAAGACATATTTTATGCTCCATTAAGAAAGAAAGAATGCTGCCAATTAACTGTAAGATGTAAGATGTCATTAATTGTAAAACCTGTCTGGATTTCACAAATGTTAACTTGTGAAGAAAAAAAAAGCATGAATCTCAAAATTGATGAAATACAGTATTTTGATAGCAGACACTTAAGTCTAGGAGACAATACTGTATATGAAATACTTAAAAAATAACAAAAACAATTTGAAGAAGAAGTTGATGAAAGTGTTCCGAAGCTAAGATTTCAAATGTGTAGTACCCATGGCTGGAGAGTTTTGTGTATAAATTATTGAAGGTTAAAATAGCTGTTTCACTTTCATTTCTTCAGAAGTGAGTATGAGCTACAACTGGACTGCCCTTGAGTTGGCTTTAGATTTCCTAGTGGCTGTTACTTAAACAAAAAGTGTTCTTTAGCATTTCATTGGGAAGCACTAGCTTGTGGAAAGGCCAGATGCTGAATGTTGAGCATGTTTGATAAACAGAAGTTTAATATGCAGCTGGAATGGTAGCATTCTTCTGCAGGTGCTTTTTGAAATGTTTTCCATTTTTCTTTTCCACTTGGTTTTGATTACCACTTGCATGTAGTTGAGAGATCTTTTTGCTAATTTCATATAAGCCTGGATGTTGCTCTGTTTTAGTTGGTCTTATTGCTGATGATACTGCAGTATGTCTCAGAGCATGTAAGCATCAACACTCTTTCCAAACATTTTGATTTGGTTAGATCATCTGAAATCATTATTGAAGCTGCTAGCTAGAGTGCTGTTGTTTCATGATATCGTGCATTCTGGAAATCTTTACAATTATATCACCACAAAGAAGATGACTACTCATTCAGTTATTAGGATACATTTTTTTGTTGTTGTTCTTTAGATACTACAGCAGCCTCCTAACTCTTCTTTTTATCTCTATGTGCTTTCCTCAATTGGAATAAATTAGGCTCTGTGTAGGAGAATATCCAACTTTGCTTTAACCAAGTGTTTATTTTTCCTACACACCAGAAAACTGGGATATAAGTAGTCACTCCCAGAGTTGTTAATGTCTCAGATTCCTTTGATCCATACTTGATGGTGGCAAGGTCATTTCTCTGCTTCCCTTTCAGACCACCAACCCTCCCAAGTGAGATACAGAAAATGTGCCTCAGCTAATGATTGACCAGAGCTGTGACATGTACCCACCTCTCTTCATAAGAAAAGTTGGGAAATGTAGCTTTCTAATTGAGCCTAAATTTAGCCCTAGCCAAATCTGGATTCCAGACATTTGCAAAACAAATAACGATATTACCACAGTTGCTGTGATTACAATGTAACCATGATTTGTGACCATGAAGCACCCCTAAGTTATCTGACCTGCATTGTGACTGAGCCCACAGCTTAACATTATCCTTTAAGTAACTGAGTTTGCCACCTGATGCCATCTAGAAGGCAACTATCAGTTTTGCTCACTTGCCCCTTTATGATATGATACATATTTCCTGATACCTGTGCTTCATCAACATAGCCAACATTCACTGAGTACCTGTTCTGTGCCAGGCACTGTGAGTACAAAAATGAGTAAGGTACCCTATTTGATAGGGGAGATGGATATAAAAAAAAAATTTTTATAAATACCACAACCTGTAACCGTCATGCTCAAGGCAGATGTGATTGACAAAGTGGCTCATCCATGTCATCACCAGGTAACTAAGCTGGTGACTTTAGCCTAGGCCTCCCATACAGTGTAGCTTGTCTGCTCCCCTCCCATCCCCAACCCCAAATCCTTGTATCTTACTGAGTTGATTGTCTTAGAAACATATAAGCATGACTATGACACCAACTTCAAAAAGCCTAGTTTGTTGTATTGAACACATTAGTGCTTATGGTAAATGGTCAACCACTCAATGTTAGGATCGTGGCCAAAATCTTCTGAGACTTCAGATTCCAGATCTTTAGCCACAGGGAGCTCTTACAATGGTCAATTCTTAGGAAGTCTGTGAGGACAATTACTGGCCTTAAGGAACAGCTTAGAATAAAGCACAGGTAATACCCAGTGAATGCTGAGAAACCATGGTTGTTATGGATGATCAGAGGAGACGGTCTGCTATTCCAACATAGCATTACCTCTTTTAGAAGCATCTACATTTCCTGCAGAGATATGATGTTTTTATTTATTGAGTCCTGGATCAAACTTGTACTAGCATACAGATGGTGTGATATCTCTGTACCTTGACAGTAGCATCATTCTGGGCTTGTGAGATGAATAGTGGGGCTTCATCAAGAAGTTGTACAACTACTCAATGTGCACCTTCCGTTATACTCCAGCCAAAGAGATCACAAAACTGGCTCTGCCTCTCATCACTTATAAGAAACTCCCCGATCTTCTGTTCCTAAACCACTGGAATTTTTATATTCATGTGTTATATACTCTGCCAGATATATGTCAACAAATGGCTATTAAAAATGTTAATATTTATTAGCCAAAAAGCATAGTGTTAAATTTTTGTTTTCCAGAGTACAGGTTTTATTGATCCACCTGTATACTGGCATGTGATCTTATTTTTCCGTGAAAGCAGAGAAGAAATTTATTAATTTATTTGAACAGCTTTGTCAACATTGTTCTGAAAAGAACAAGTTGGAATGTAGTAGCAGTGTGCTCCATTGTGACAAAAGCTTTGCAAATGGCACAAAAGGTTATTAGAGTTGACCATTAAGGACCATGTGGCACCAGACTTCAGAAAAGATAGAGTGGAGGAGGGAGAACAGAGACCCCTTCCTAACCTGCCCCATCAAGGGAGTTCACCCTGGTGATGGGTAGGGTGTCAGGTGGCATAGCTGGACCATCCTTACATCTCACTGGGGAGTTTAAACTGTATTGTATGTGGGCTGGAAGGCTTTTGAACTTTTTGAACAAAGATATGGCATGATTAGATTTATTTTATTTTTTATTGTAAGAGCAATTTATGCTCTTTGTGAAAAACTTGATGTTTATGAAGTAGAAAATAGAAAATCTTGCATCCTATTTCTCAGGTGTATCTTCTTTTTTTCTTCCTGTTTTTTTTTTTTTTTTTTTTTTTTTTTTTTTTTTTTTTTTTTTTTTTTTTTTTTTTTTTTTTTTTTTTTTTTTTTTTTTAGACAGAGTCTCGCTCTGTCACCCAGGCTGGAGTGCAGTGGCGACAAGGTTGCTCACTGCAACCTCCACTTCCCAGGTTCAAGCAATTCTCTTGCTTCAGTAGCTGGGACTACAGGCACCTGCCACCACTCCTGGCTCATTTTTGTATTTTTAGTAGAGATGGTGTTTCATCATGTTGGTCAGGCTGGTCTCAAACTCTTGACCTCAGGTGATCCGCTGGCCTCAGCCACCCAAAGTGCTGGGATTACATGCATGAGCCACCGAACCTGGCCTGTTTTTTTTTTTTTTCCAAGGACGGGAAGACGGGGTCTTTCTCTTGTTTCCCAGGCTAGAGTACAATGGTGTGATCATGGCTCACTTCGGTCTCCCAACTCCTGGGCTTAACAACTCCTCCTGCCTCAGCCTCCCAAGTAACTAGGAATACAGATGGGTGCCACCATACCCGGCCAATTTTTAAAAAATATTTTTACAGAGACTGTGTCTTGCTGTATTGCCCAGGCTAGTCTTGAACTCTTGGTCTCAAGGGATCCAGGTCTCCCAAAGTGCTGAATTTACAGGCGTGAGCCAAAGGTACCTATTTTTAAAGGCTGTTGGATGTCTTGCCAGACATTTTTCCAGACTTTCAGTTGTATCATATATATACTATATTATACATTGTATACACTATATATACACACAGATAGTATATAATGTATAATATATATATTTTTTGTTTATTGTATATTTTTGGCCAACAGGGGATTAAGCTATACATAATGTTTTGTAATGGCTTATTTATTTAAAAGAGGGTCTCGCTATGTTGCCCAGACTAGCCTCAAAATCCTGGGATCAAGTGATCCTCCCACCTCAGCTTCCCAAGTAGCTGGGACTACAGGTGTATGCCACTACTCCCAGCTGGCTTTTATTTTAATCTTAACAAGTTGTTGTGAACATCTTCCATCTTTCTTTTACTGCTGTCTTTTCTTTTCTTTTTTAAACAGAGTCTTGCAGTGTCGCCTAGGCTGGAGTGCAGTGGCACAGTCTCAGGTCACTGCAACCTCCACCTCCCAGGTCCAAGCAGTTCTCTAGCTTCAACCTCCTGAGTAGCTGGGATTCTAGGCGTCTGCCACCAGGTCCGAGTAATTGTTGTATTTTTAGTAGAGACTAGGTTTCACCATGTTGGTCAGACTCTTCTTAAACTCCTGACCTCAGGTGATCCATCTACTTTGGCCTCCCAAAGTGCTAGGATTATAGGCGTGAGCCACTGCCCTGAGCCAGAACAGCTTTAAATAAATACATTTGTATACTTCTGAGAGGGGTGTGTGTGTGTGTAAAATTCACTCTTAAAAGGGGAATTATTAAAAAGGGAATTGCTATATCAAAGAGATGCGTATTTCAGGTTTGGCAGATGTCATATTGTGCTGCAGAAAGGCAGTCTACATCCCACCATCAGTATATGATAGTGTCTCTGTCTACACTCCTTTGCATTATCAAACTTTTTAATCTTTGCCAGTTTACTAGGTGATCAAAATACCATAAAATTTTTAGATTTTTATGTAGTAAAGTATATTAGTAATTTCTTATGCCTTTGGGGTATGTTTATCATACTTTTAGGGTGGTCTTTCTCAATTCAAGATTATAAAAATATTTTTACCCATGGTTTCGTCTGCTACTGTCATATTTCTTTAAATAAATATGAGTTTATTTTTTTTAAAGACAGTTTGACTCTGTCACCCATACTGGAGTGCAGTGGTATGGTCATAGCTCACTGTAGTCTCGAACTCCTGGGCTAAAGTGATCCTCCTGCCTTGGCCTCTCAAAGTGCTGGGATTTAAGGCATGTGCCACACATATCCATCTCTTTTTGTTTTTAAATTGATGTGTTTATCTAGAATTTTATTTTGGTATATGGAATAAGAAAACATAAAGTAAGGAATATATAGCTTCCTGCTTTGCATTCCCACAGTTACTAGCCAGTTAAATAAAAAATCATTTGCTGAATAATTCATCTTTTCTCCACTGATTTGAAGCACTCTTTTAATCATAATTTTGCACATTGTGGTACATATCTTTTTTCCTGGACTACTTAGAGCCTCAACAGCAGAATCAACAAGATTAGTACGGTGGCCCTCCATATACACGGGCTGCATCCATGAATCCAACCAATCATGGATCAGAAATATTCAGGGAAACAATTGCATCTGTATTGAACATGTACAGACTTTTTTCCTTGACATTATTTTCTAAACGATATAGTGTAATAACTGTTTGCATAGCATTTACATTGTATTAGATATTACATGTATCCTAGAGATTATATTTAAAGAATACAGGAAAATGTATACCTAATGAGGGAGCATTAGTTATTTGCATAAGTTATATGCAAATACTTCTTATTTATTTATTTATTTTTGGAGACAGGGTCTTACTCTGTTGCCCGGGCTGGAGTGCAGTGGTGCCATCTCAGCTCACTGCAATCTCCACCTTCCAGATCCTCGTATATATACAATATTTTGTTATAAATAAGGAATTAATCATCCACAATGATTTTTGTGCCTCAGCCTCCCTAGTAGCGGTGATTACAGGCCTGTGCCACCACATCCAGCTAATTTTTTTTGTATTTTTAGTAGAGACAGGGTCTTACCATGTTACCTAGGTTGGTCTCAAAATTCTGGCCTGAAGTAATCCCCCTGCCTTGGCCTCCTAGAGTGCTGGGATTACAGGTGTGACCACTGCACCTAGCCTGTTTTTTAGAGACAGAGTCTCTGTTGCCTAGGTTGGAGTGCAGTGATGCAATCATAGCTCACTGCAGCCTCGAACTCCTGGGTTCAAGTGATACCCATGCCCCAGCCACCTCAATAGCTAGGACTACAGGTGCACACCATCATGTCAGGCTAATTTTTAAAAAAATTTCATAGAGATGGGATCTCGCTATGGGTCTCACCAGGCTGGTCTTAAAATCCTAGCCTCAGGCGATTCTCCCGCTTTGGCCCCCCTAAACACTGGTGTTTTAGGCCTGTGCCACTGTGCCCAGTCTCTACACCATTTTGTTTCAGGGACTTGAGCATCCATGGATTTTAGTATACACCAAGGGTCCAGAACAAATCCCCCAAATATACTGAGGGATGACTGTATTGTATTGGATGGAGACTGGGGGGAAGGAAGATTGAACCTAAGCACCATAGAGAGTTGTGATATCAAAAGTCAGTAACACCTAGAGATGGATTTTTTGATAGGGTGGGTTGGAGATTGGAGATTGGACATTGTAGAAGAAATTCTCAGCAGGTACCCAAGTTCTCTCCTCATCTGGCCCCATTCCTTTTTCCTCTGCTTCTTTGAATCACTAATTTTCAAACTTTAACCTATATCGGAATCACCCAGAGGGCTTGTTAATAGCACATTGCTGGCACCGCCCCCAGAGTTTCTGGCTCACTAGTTCTGGGGTAAGATCTGAATGTTTACATTTCTATCAGGATTCCAGGTGCTGTTGCTGCTGTCTGGGGACCACACTTTGAGAACCACTGCCCTAGACTGAGTCCTCTTCACTCCTATTTTCGATTACTCTAACGGTCTCTCGTTGGGCTTCTTTTTCCAGTTTTTCTGTCCTTTAAAGCCTCCTGACTCAAATTAGGACTGCAGTGGTGAGAACAGAAGTGGAGAGAACAAAATGAAGCTGAAAGACATTTCAAAAGAAGGATTAATGGGCTTTGGAGACTGAGTAGATGTGCAGGACAAAGGACAGGAAGCAAGAGAGGCATTTTCTAAACATGGACACCAGATTCACTCTTGGGAAAACGCTGTTTTCATTCGGTTATTTCCCAGTTCAAGAATCTGCAGTGAGATAAATCTAAAATGAGATTTATTTGAATAAAATACAGCTGACAATTGACATCCAACTGGTGTCGCTTCTCCGGTTTTGTCTAAGTCAAATCTCATTATGACAGATGACTTTGCAAGTAGATCTCTGCATTACCAAATACTTCCATGGCCGAGCCAGTGACCTACTTCAGGCAGTATCCAATTTAACAATTCCAGTTCAGCAGACTAGTTTGGATAGCATTTTAGGACTTGCAGAATTTAATCTGAAGTACTATAGTACATTTGTATAAAATAACCGTTAATTTCTGACGGTTAGTTTAAACCCTATTTAGAAATCCTGTTTATTATATGAGTATCATTTTTTAAAAATTCATTATGTACTATGCTTTCTGTATTTCCCTTTTTCTTATGCTTGCTGTTGGACAAAAACAAGGAGGGGGGCATTATGCCAGATATTCATGTTTGCAATTATAAATGCAGATGAGGCCAAAGTGTGTGTTTGTACAGGTGGGATGAAATAAATAAATGACAGTGAAGGCCTGCTTATCAAGGGCATTATTTGTTGTCCCTGGATTGGAAGATAAGTATAGAGGAAACAGTTTGGGTTTTTAAGATATTTAATATGTGACATTAAAATTTATTTATTTGTTTGTTTATTTATTTATTTGAGACAGAGTCTCGCTCTGTCACCCAGGCTAGAGTGCAATGGTGTGCTGTCTGCTCACTGCAACCTCTGCCTCCCAGGTTCAAGTGATTCTCCTGCCTCAGCTTCCTGAGTAGCTAGGATTACAGGTGCTGCTACCACACCCAGCTAATTTTTGTATTTTTAGTAGAGACAGGGTTCACCATGTTGGCCAGACTGGTCTTGAACTCCTGACCTCGTGCTCCACCCGCCTAGACCTCCCAAAGTGCTGGGATTACAGGCATGAGCCACCATGCCCAGCCTTTTTTTTTTTGAAAGCTGACTTCTCTCTTAGTCTTACATAATTTGGTCTTACATGTGTGGATGAGATTTTAAGTATGTGAGAATCATAGCTAGCTTTAAAAGAGTGCCAGATATTTGCATTTTAACAAAACACCTTTATTGATGTATAATTTATATACTGTAAATTTCACCCAGTTTAGATGTACAATTAAAACATAGTAAATTGGCCAGTTGGTGGCTCACACCTATAATCTCAACACTTTGAGAGGCGGAGATGGGGAGACTGCTTGAGGCCAGGAGTTAAGAGACCAGCCTAGGCAACATAGCGAGACCCCATCTCTACAAAAATAAAAATAAAAAAATTAACTGGTCATGTTGGCATGTGCCTGTATTCCCAGCTACTTTGGAGGCTGAGGTAGGAGAATGGCTTGAACCCAGGAGTTTGAGTCTGCAGTGAGCTCTGCTCGTGCCACTACACTCCAGCCTGGGTGACAGAGTGTGAGACCCCTTCTCAAAAAAAAAAAGGTAAGTCTATACAGTTGTACCATCATCATCGCAACCCAGTTTTAGAACATTTCCATCAGCCCAAAGAGATCCCTCTTGCCCGGGTGCTGTCAGTCCCTTTTCCCACTCCATGCCCCAGGCAGCCCCTAAAAATTGAATCATACAGTACATAGTCTTTGAAATCTGACTGCTTTCATTGAGCACAATAATTTTGAGGTTCATTCATGTTGTAGTAAGTATCAGTAGTTTGTTCCTTTTTTTTGCTGAGTGGTTTTCAACTGGGTAGATTTACCACAGTTTGTTTATTCACTACTTGATGGACAAACAAGACATTTGGGTTGGTTCCACTTTTTTACTATTATGAGTAATGATTCTTTTTTATTTATTTATTACTTTTTGAGATGGAGTCTCACTTTGTCACCCAGGCTGGAGTGCAGTGGCACAATCTTGGCTCACTACAACCTCTGCCTCCCAGGTTTAAGCAGTTATCCTGCTCGGCCTCCCGAGTAGCTGGGATTACAGGCATGTGCCACCACACTCGGCTAATTTTTGTTTATTTAGCAGAGGCAGGTTTTGCCATTTTGGCCAGGCTGCCTCAAACTCCTGACCTCAGGCGAACCACTGTGCCCAGCCTTCTTTTTTTCTTTTAAAAGATAGGGTCAATCGGGCATGGTGATCATGCCTGTAATCCCAGCACTTTGGGAGGCCAACGTGGGCAGATCGCGAGGTCAGGAGATCAAGATCATCATGGTCAACATGGTGAAACTCTGTCTCTACTAAAAATACAAAAATTAGCTGGATGTGGTGGCGCATGCCAGTGATTCTGCTGCCTCAGCCTCCTAAGTAGCTGGGACTGCAGTTATGTGCCACCATACCTGGCAGTGCTGCTGCAGTGTATGTGAATAGTAACTATTCACATACAGAAGTATTTGTTTTGACATTACATAAATCATTAATAACCAAATGGGAAATGTTTAAAGTGAAAATTGGGACCAGACACCATGGCCTATGCCTGTAATACCAGCACTTTGAAAGGCCAAAGCAGGAGCATTGCCTAAGGCCAGGGGTTCTAGACCAGCCTGGTCAACAGTGTGAGACCCCATCTCTACAAAAAAAATTTTTTGAATTAGCTGGGGGTGGTGGTGTGCACCTGTTTTGGTCCCAGCTTTCCTGGAAACTAAGGCAGAAGGAACACTTGAGCCCAGGACTTGGAGGCTACAGTGAGCTATAATCATGCCACTGCACTCTGACCTGGGTGACAGAGCAAGACCCTGTCTTAATAAAATAAAAAATGAAAATTGGGAAATTTTGTTGTAAAATGATTTATTTTCTGGAAACTGTTACACTACCTCTGAAGCAAAATGTTTTTAACCAAAAAATAAAAATTGTATCTTAGACCAAATCAGATTACAATTTTACATTATATTAAATCTTTATTCCCTTTTTTTTTTTTTTTTTTTTTTTTTTTTTTTTTTTTTTTTTTTTTTTTTTTTTTTTTTTTTTTTGACAGAGTCTTGCTTTGTCACCAGGCTGGAGTGCAGTGGTGCAACCTCAGCTCACTGTGACCTCTGCCTCCTGGGTTCAAAAGATTCTCTCGCCTCAGCCTCCCAAGTAGCCGGGACTACAGGCATGTACTACCATGCTCAGCGAATTTTTGTATTTTTAGTAGAGACGAGTTTTCACCGTATTAGCCAGAATAGTCTTGATCTCTTGACCTCGTGATCCGTCTGCCTCGGCCTCCCAAGTTTCTGGGATTACAGGCATGAGCCACTGCACCCAGCCAATTCTTTATTACCTCTTGCAGCCCCTTCTGGACTTGCAATTCAGTAATAATCCTCTTATTTTATTAAGGCAATAAAACCTCATAGAGTAGCACACTTAAAAAAATTTGTTTTCACAGTCATTATCATTTGAGCCCTACAGTAGCCTCACAACAAGTGGACAGGACAAGTAGTATTACCCTCATTCGTTGCTATCCAGAGGGAGTCTACACCTGTGTTCTCAGGTTATGGCCATAGGAAACCCATCAAGAGTATGCCTCCGTTTTGTGGTGTACACACAGGGTAGAGCAGCACCAAAGGACTACTTCTATGTGTGATGTAGATCCACATTTGAAGTCAGTTTATTCATTCTGCAAATGTTCAGTGAATATCTAGTACCTGCCAGGCACTGTGCTAGATGGTGGAGGATTGAGATGTGGAAGATTTAATCTCTGCTCTCAAGGAATTAATTCTCCATAAAGGGTGGATACAAGAAAATAGACTACTGGGCCATGGGAACCCAGAAGCAGAGGATCTAACAGGGTAGAGCGAGGGGCAGAGAGGAGGGTGTCAGTGTGTATTGATAATAATAGCTCACACTTACCTGGTGCATACTCTGTTCCAGGCACATTCCAAACACTTTACATGTGTTTCCTCATTTAATCTTCACTTCAACCCCTATTCCTGTTTTATAGATGACAAGACCACAGAACTGAGGTTGGTACCTTGACTAGGGCACACTATTAGTGAATGGCAGACCTGAAATTTAGACCAATCAATCTGGCTCTGGAGTCTGTGTCTCTTGAAAAGATTTCTCAGAGGAGAGGCATCCCAGACAGTGTCTTGAATGATGACTTGTAGCTAGTCTGGCAGAAGGGTGATTGGGATATGTCTACATGGTTATCTAGGCAGAGAAGTATCACAAGTAAAGGTAAAGAAAGCACATGATTGAGAGTGAGCATGGCAGACTACTTGTGAAAAAAGATGGGTGGTAAGGAATGAGACTAGAAAGACAAGGCTGGAGAATAAAGGGCCTGGCATGCCATCTGAGGAATTTGGATTCTGTGATCTAATTTTTAAAGTTATACCAAAAATACCGCTTTTCCTTTTGTATTAATTTTATTTTTGTTTTGATTTAATTTTTTTTTTTTTTAAGACAGAGTCTCCCTGTGTCGCCAGGCGCCAGGCTGGAGTGCAGTTGTGCAATCTCGGCTTACTGCAACCGCCGCCTCCCAGGTTCAAGCAAGCCTCAGCCTCCCAAGTAGCTGGGACTACAGGCGTGCGCCACCATGCCCAGCTTATTTTTGTATTTTTTAGTAGAGATAGGGTTTCACCAAAGTCTCGATTTCTTGACCTCGTGATCCGCCCACCTCGGCCTCCCAAAGTGCCAGGATTACAGGCGTGAGCCACCACGCCCGGCTGATTTAAATGTTTTTAATTGTGGAATATATCACACAATCAGAAAAGTGCATAAAATACAAACGTAATACAATGAATTATTTTAAAATGACCACCTTTGAGGTGAGGAAATAGGACATTATAGTGGTCCAGCAGCCCCTTCTTAGAGACCTTCGCCAGTCACAGCCCCTCCCCTCCCACCTACAGGCAACCACTCTTTTGATTTCCTTTCTGTTTTTACTGCCGATGTCCTGTGAACCCATCACCTAAGTATTAAGCTCAACATGCATTAGCTATTTTTCCCGATGTCTCCCCCGCCGACCACCCACCCCCAACCAACAGGCCCCAGTGTGTGTTGTTCCCCTCCCTGTGTCCATGTGTTCTCATTGTTCAGCTCCCACTTACGAGTGAGAACATTATAGTTTTGCCTGGTTTTCAACACATGGAATGATATGCCATATCTTCTTTCATGTCTCGTCATGATGTTTGCGAGATTCATCCAAAAGGGACATGTGGCTGTCCCTTTGTTTTTGTGCTGTACGACATTCTATTTTATGAATATACCAGTGTACTTACCATTGTGCTATTGAGAATATCTGGGTTGTTCCCAGCTGGAGACTGTTGTTAATGGATAGTGCTGCTGTGTGTGCTTTTGGGGTACATGTGCATGCATTCTGCTGGGTACGTACCTGGGAGTGGGATTGTTGGGTCATGGGTGTACCTGTCTTGAACTTTAGGAGAATCAAGCCAAACCATTCTCCAAAGCAGATGTAATAATTTACATTCACACAAGTAGTGTGTGAGGATGTGTGTTGTTCCATAGCCCCAGCAACACTTACTCGTATCAGACTTTGATGTTTTGGCCGTTGTGGTATGTAATGGAGTATCATTATGATTTTCCTTTGCATCGCCCTTACTATTGAGACTAGATGCCTTTTCATATGTTTATTGGCCATTTGGATAATTTAGGGTTTTTTGTCATTTGTTTGATGACATGTTTCATCTAGCCTCTTGTCCTTTTTCCTGTTGGATTATCTTTTCTTCTTTTAGAAATTGTTAGAACTCTTTATTATTTTGAATATGGGCCTTTTATTGGTTTTATGTTGCCTGCTTTTTCATTTTCTTGAGAGTATCCTTTGATTAACAAATATTCTTAATTTTCATGTAGTCATATTTGTCTGCCTTTTAATACTAGGTACTTTTTGTATCCTATTTAAGAAATCCTTTCCTGCTCCTACTTTATGAAGCATTTCCCATATTATCTTCTAAAAGTTTATTATTTATCTTTCACATTTGAGTATGCAGTTTACCTATATGATAGTGAATTTTAAAGGCAGAGGAGCACTCATAAGTTAGTTAAGAATTACTATACTCTTAACTAACTTATGAGTGCTCCTCTGCCTTTAAAATTCTTTAAATATTCTGTCCAGACTTTCTGGCTGTCCTCAGCAGAGTGGTTGATCTTCATTACCTAGCTTAGCATTCCCAGAAACAGAAATCTCTTTTGAAGTTTTAGTTTCACTTTGACTTAAAAATGATCTGTCCCATCTTGTTAAGGGGCCTTAATGAATATGTTTACTAAAAAATATATAAAGGACTGAAAAACTATATAAATTCATGACTGTTTCTATTTTTTTTAATAGACTGAAAAGAAGCTTCTGTTTCCTTTCTGCTTCTGTCAGCTATAAAATATGGTTAGACAATGTTAAGCTTGCTACATAAAATGAACACGGTTATACTTATTGCAGGATAATTCAGAACATTAATCACAGGAAAAATTTAAATTAAAAAATACACACTATCAGACATGGACTTTGATAATAAAACAGCTTAACTAAGGCAGTGGCTACCCCCCTTTCTCTGTTTATCCATAAATTTAAACCTCTTTTTTGGCCAGAGATGGACTGTATGCAAACCGCATCCAGAATGCTTTTAGTTTGTGCCACAAAATATGAAGAAAATGTTTTCAGTTTATGGCAACTAGATCCATGACATATGATGCTCCAGGAACTGTTTTTACAGTGCACAAGATGCACAGGAACAGAATAGCAAACTCACATGATAGTTGGCAAGGAAAACCTGGCTACGTGGCTGATGTTAAATTTGCTTTTTAAGACAGCCAGATCAAGAAATGTCTGAAGACTTTGAGACTGCAACAGGGAGATGATTTTGCAGTTAGTAAACACAGCCCCGGGAAGCCATGGCAAGACAGTTCTGGTAAGCCATTTACAGCTTCTCCTCTAGCAGGAGAGCGCAGTGGAGGTTCTGGAGAGGAAAACCTGACGTGGCCTCTAGAGAATGTTACCCAGGGCAATGGGGCCTCCCTGATGGCACTGCCGTCAGCACCATCCGGCACAGCCCAGCAGAACCCGCCTTGCCCTGGCCATCCCTGTCTCTGAGATTCACCACGGAGGTTAGCTGGGTTGTAGCTGAGCTGTTAAGAGTAGGGGTTTGTGTTCTTCAAAGTTAGGGCATAGGAGCCGCACACATCTTCTTGCCCGGCCTTTGCCTAGACCATTTTCCTTATTCAGTGAATGCTTCTCAAAATGTGGTCTGAGGGTTGCCCCCTCCTCCCACCCAAGACTCTTTCAGGAGGTCACAACTATTTTAATAATACTAAGAATACTGTATGCCTTTTAAATTCTTTCTCTCATGAGTGCACATTGGAGTTTTCCAGACATGTGATACTGCAAAAGATTGAATGCAATAGTATGTATTTGGGTACAGCTGTTGTTGCTCAAGCTAGACATTAAAGAAATTTGCAAATACGTAAAACAGTGGCACATTCCTCAAACTTTTAATCCTTTGAAATACCATTTTTAATTAAAAAAGCAATAGTTTTTATTTTTATTATAAGTTCCAGGGTACATGTGCGGGATGTGCACGTTTGTTACATAGGTAAACATGTGCCATGGTGGTTTGCTGCACCTGTGAACCCATCACCTAAGTATTAAGCCCAGCATGCATTAGCTATTTCTCCTGATGTCTCCCTCCCCCCCCACCCATCCCCAGCCAACAGGCCCCAGTGTGTGTTGTTCCCCTCCCTGTGTCCATGTGTTCTCATTGTTCAGCTCCCACTTACGAGTGAGAACATGCCATGTTTGATTTTCTGTTCCTGTGTTAGTTTGCTGAGGATAATGGCGTCCAGCTGCATCCATGTTCCTGTAAAGAACGTGATCTCATTCTTCTTTATGGTTGCATAGTATTCCATGATGTATATGTTCCGCGTTTTCTTTATCCAGTCTATCATTGATGGGCCTTTAGGTGGATTCCATGTGTTTGCTATTGTGAATAGTGCTGCAGGGAACATACACATGCATGTATCTTTGTAATAGAATGATTTATATTCCTTTGGGTATATACCTAGTAATGGGATTGCTGGGTCAAATGGTATTTCTAGTTCTAAGTCATTGAGGAATCACCACACTGTCTTCCACAATGGTTGAACTCATTTACACTCCCACAAATAGTGGCAAAGTGTTCTTACCTCTCTGCAGCCTCACCAGCATCTGTTGTTTTCTTGACATTTTAATAATCGTCATTCTGACTGGTGTGAGATGGTATCTCATTGTGGGTTTACATTTCTCTATATATCAGTGATGTTGAGCTTTTTTTCATGTTTGTTGGCTGAATAAATGAACTAATACTTCTAATGTTTCATCGTTAAAATTTTTAGTATTGCAAATATTAGTAATTAAAATTAAGATAAACAAGAGCTCTTTGAGGTCCTCCATAATTTTCTTAAGTGTAAAGGGGTCCTGAGACAAAAGAGTTTGAGAATCAATGTTTTAAATCCTATCAGTTCCAGTTGGAATCCCAGTTTCTCTCTGAAGGTGGCACAGGTTGTCTAGCTCACTGTTTTATCTTCATTCTCTAAACTTCTGTGCCACTCAGCTTAGTGCTTAGTTTTTTTCTCCTTATTTATAGCATAAGGCCCCTGAAGGAGGGGCCTTCAGATCTGATCTCATTTCAGATCAGATCTGAAATGAGAGTTTTTTGAGACTTTCAAGGTATATAGTGCTGAGCACAGCTTAAACAATTGTTAATGATTATTCATATTACTATCATCATCATCAGTGTTCAACTCACTGGTTTATTGGAGAAGCAATATGCGTCTAAAAATTTGTGAACAACCTTACCTCATAAAATTAATACACAATATAGAAAAAGAATAAAGGTTCTTCTTTAATCACTAATAAATTGGTCACAAAAATTAACATGTTAATCTACTTAATTATTTCTTTTAACTTTTACTATAAATTGCTAAATTATAATTGCATATATTTATGGGGTTCAAAGTGATATTGTGATTTATGAATATAATATGGAATAATTAAATCAACCTAATTAACATGTTTATCACCTCTAATCTATTTAATTCTTATGTGAGCAACAATTGCACGAAAACCTGGATGTAGGCCCTTGCTCTGAAAATTTGCTGAGCACGGTGTCATGTGCTTAGTAAGCATTCAGTAACACTGGTTGAGTTGAATCTGCTGTTTCAGTAGCTGCCTCTGCTGTTCTTGTAACCCTCGGTGAATTTCCTACCATCCCTGCCTCTACCTGTAAGTGATTTACAGTTGTGTTTAGGCTTTCAGAAGGCAGTCTTACTTTCTGAAGCCTTTTCTGTTAAAGAATTGACAGATTATTCTGGGGCCAGACTGAAGGACATAAATAAGTTGAGCAAGCTGGATTAATAGCCCAAGGTTGGGCATGAGTCTTTCTGATCATTCCTACTGTGGACTGAGTTTGTTTTTCTTAGCCAACCTTTCCTGACTTCCAAGACATAAAAATCAGGTTAACATTCTTGTGCCAGGGTCCTGCCATCAGTCCCCAAGTTTCCTTCACTGCTTCTCCCAGGAAGTCTAGGGATGCCATGCAAGTAGCACATTGCCCTCATAGACTGTGACGGCTGATTAGCCACAGCTTTGTTTTCCTAAGCTCAGAATGTCGTATTGTATTGAGTTGATTTTAGTTTTTTCATAAAAATGTGTGTGTTGATTCCACAGGTGTTTATTGGGAATGTCCTTTGTGCTGACACTATATTAAATGACAGTGATAAGAAGGATTAGACCAGGGAGATCCAAGATGGCTGATTAGGAGCAGCTCAGGATTGCAGCTCCCAGTGAAAGTGCAGAGGGTGAGTGGATGCTGCATTTCCAGACGGATTTTTGTTACCCACAGACCAGAAGATTCCCAGGTGGAGCAGCCCCACAGGTTGCCAGTGCAGCTGTTTTGGCCAGCGCTGCTGCTTTTCCAGCGCCCAGGCGTGGCAGTTCTCCGTACAAAATACACTGGTCTGTGTGCCCTTTTAACTGGCGAGTGGAGCTATGGGAAGGCAGATTAAAAAGGGGACTGAATCAGGGAGCCAGCCCAGGAGATTCCCGGGCAAAAAAGCGCTACGAATCTCAGCGCCGCTGTTTCAGCCTGCGCAGAGTGTCCCCACAGGGGAAATCACACAGATCCCCGTGCCTTTTCAACAGGCGACTGGAACACCTGGGAATCGACCATTCAACTGAAAAACAAAAGGCTCTGAGATAGCGAGCCAGGTGATCAGGCTGAGCTAAAACAGCAATTGGAAACGCTGTTGGTTGAGAGTTTCACAGTGGGCACAGCTGAACCCGGGACAGTCCAGTTCTGTGGGGGAGGGGCACTCCACCACTACAGAGGTAGTCTGCCATTGCGGAGGCAGCCTGCTGTTGCCAAGGCAACCTGCCATTACAGAGGTGGGCCACTATTGATGAGGCAGTTCTAGTTACACCCATATAAACAGGACTGCAGGGAAGTTCACAAGGCAGCTGGGTGGAGCCCACAGCTGCTCAGCAAAGCTTCTGCAGGCAGACAGTGACTGGGCTGCCTTCTTGCTGGGCAAGGCAGCCCTGAAAAAGAAAAGGCAGCAGCACACCGGAAACTCATAAATAAAGCCACAACTCCCCGGGACAGAACACCTGGGGGAAATAAAGGGAGTCTATGAGTTCTGCTGCAGCAGACTTAAACGTACCTGCCCAGCAGCTCTGAATGAACAACGGAGCTCACAACTCAGCACTTGAGCTCCTATAAAGGACAGACTGTATCCTCAAGCAGCTCCCTGACCCCTGTATATCCAAAGAGTCACCTCATAAAGGAGAAATCAGACTGACATTTGGCAGGTATCCTTCTGGGACAAAATAGCAGAAGAAGAAACTGGTAGCAACCTTTACTGTTCTGCAGCTGCTACAGGTGATCCGCAGGCAAGCAGGGCCTGGAGTGGACCTCAGCAGTCCTACAGCAGAGGGGCCAGACTGTTAGAAGGAAAACTAAGAAACAGAAATAACTTCATCATCAACAAACTAGACGTCCACTCAGAGGCCCAATCTGAAAGTCAGCAACTACAAAGATGACAGGAGGATAAATACACAAAGATGGGAAGAAACCAGTGCAAAAAGGATGAAAACACCCAAAACCAGAACACCTCTCCTCTAACAAGGGATCACAACTCCTCACCAGCAAGGGAACAAGGCTGGACGGAGACTGAGTGTGATGAAATGACTGAATCAGGCTTGAAAAGGTGGGTAATAAGAAACTTCTGTGAGCTAAAAGAACCTGTTCTAACCCAATGCAAAGAAACTAAGAACCTTGAAAAAAGATTTGACGAAACGCTAACAAGAATGGACAACTTAGAGAGGAATATAAGTGAATTGATGGAGCTGAAAAACACAACACGAGAACTTCGTGAAGCATGCACAAGTTTCAACAGCCGAATTGACCAAGCAGAAGAAAGGATATCAGAGGTCGAAGATCAAATCAATGAAATAAAACGAGAAGGCAAGATTAGAGAAAAAAGGGTAAAGGGGAATGAACAAAGTCTCCAAGAACTATGGGACTATGTGAAAAGACCTAATCTACGTTTGATAGGTGTACCCGAATATGACAAAGAGAATGAATCCAAGCTGGAAAATAATCTTCAGGATATTATCCAGGAAAACTTCCCCAATCTAGCAAGGCAGGCCAATATTAAAGTCCAGGAAATACAGAGAACACCACAAAGATGTTCCTCAAGAAGAGCAACCCCACATAATCATCAGATTCACCAGGGTTGAAATGAAGGAGAAAATGCTAAGGGCAGCCAGAGAGAAAGGTTGGGTTACCCACAAAGGGAAGCCCATCAGACTCACAGCGGATCTCTCGGCAGATACCCTACAAGCCAGAAGAGAGTGGGGGCCAATATTCAGCATCCTTAAAGAAAAGACCTTTCAATCCAGAATTTCATATCCAGCCAAACTAAGCTTCATAAGTGAAGGAAAAATAAAATCCTTTGTGAACCAGCAAGTACTCAGAGATTTCATCATTACCAGGCCTGCTTTACAAGAGCTCTTGAAAGAGGCACTACACATAGAAAGGAACAACCAATACTAGCCACTCCAAAAACATACCAAATGGTAAAGAGCATCATCACAATGAAGAATCTGCATCGACTAACAGGCAAAGCAGCCAACTAGCATCAAAATGGCAGGATCAAATTTACACATAACATTAACCCTAAATGTAAATGGACTAAATGCCCCAATCAAAAGACACAGACTGGCAAATTGGATAAAAAGCCAAAACCCATCAGTGTGCTGTATCCAGGAAACCCATCTCACATGCAAGGATACACAAAGGCTCAAAATAAAGGGATGGAGGAAGATTTACCAAGAAAATGGAGAGCAAAAGAAAGCAGGAGTTGTAATTCTCATCTCTGATAAAATAGACTTTAAACCAACAAAGATGAAGAGAGACAAAGAAGGACATTATGTAATGGTAAAAGGATCAATGCAACAAGAAGAGCTAATGCTCCTAAATATATACGCACCCAATACAGGAGCACCCAGATACATAAGGCAAGTTCTTAATGACTTACAAAGAGACTTAGACTCCCACACAATAATAGTGGGAGACTTTAACACCCCATTGTCAATATTAGACAGATCAACCAGACAGAAAAATTAACAAGGATATTCAGGACTTGAACTCAGACCTGGAACAAGCAAACCTAATAGACATTTACAGAACTTTCCACCCTAAATCCACATAATATTCATTCTTCTCAGCACCACTCACATCTACTCTAAAATTGACCACATAATTGGAAGTAAATCACTCCTCAGCAAATGCAAAAGAACGGAAATCATAACAAACAGTCTCTCAGACCACAGTGCAATCAAGTTAGAACTCAGAATTCAGAAACTAACTCAGAACCGCACAGCTTCATGGAAACTGAACAACTGGCTCTTGAATGTTGACTGGATAAACAATGAAATG